>KE506233.1:11838-36913 GCA_000441515.1 Elaeis oleifera
CTAGACCAATTTGGTGGGCATTTAGGTCAGATCGTGCCACCTAGAAATAGCCTAAATTGGGGTGCCACATCCCATGTTAATGCCAATTATGAAGAGTCCAAGTTGTGAAGGACTCTTGGTGCAAAAAATTGTTTGTGTGTGAGTGTTGGCGTGAGCAGAAGGAAGAGTCCTTCTGGCATGGGATTAAGATACGTGTGGTAGCCCATATCACCCTCCATCCTCTGGTGCACATCTCAAAGCATGAGATAATTTTTTTCTAAAATTTTTGGGGCAGAGAAAAATTGGAAACTAGAAGGGTCTCTAGCGCATGCGTAGAAGCGTCACGTCTCTCCACATTTTGGAGAGTCCTCCTAATCAAATGCTTTCAAATTGAAATAATTTTTGTGATAATGTTTTACATTTGATAATCTATTTTGATGATTTTTTTGGAATTTTCCAAACTTATCTAATAGCCAAACGGATGCCAAAACTTTCCTCGCGTGCGTACATGCGTGGTGATCAGCACTTGCATGAAGAGGTATGAGGATCACTTCTTTTCATAGATTTTTTTGATCTCCTTATCGGTGATCTGAGATCAGGATTGAATCCCCTATCCACATGGATTTTTGTAAAAATTGAGATTAGCGCTATAGGTATTCTTCTTATCCAAGTTTAATTTATTGTACTTTGATTATTATAGTCAAGGGTTTTGGGGCATTAGGATTTTTGGTGTATCAGGTGTTTCAAATAAATTTTAAACACCTAGTCCTTCCACTGCGCCACTAAAATCCAACATTATTTTTTTGGCTCACAACCAGTCCAGTTGATTTTATAGGCTTACCAACCAAAACTGTACATTGAGTGTTTTTTAGATTCATAATCAACCCAATTGATTTTGCAGACTCACCAATCAAAATCTATAATATCTAATTTTGGGCTTGAATAGACCTAATCCCTAAGTTTCTTTCTCCCAAAGAAACTTATAAAGAACATAAAATATAAGATATAAAATTTTAGAATAAAATAAAATTAAAAAATGAACTATTTTAGATGTGGAGAAGTCACTGAAAATTTGTTCTTTTAAAGTTTGACTTCTTTTCAATTGATGCTTGAGAGGATATGAAAGATATTGGAGATGATTGTTCTTGAAGCTCTCTGAAATTAGTGTACAGGTTCCTCTCTTTTCTCTTTTTTAAATAATATTCAGTGACTCTCACTTAATTTGATAAATTTTTTTTCAATCCACTTGACTTTCTTTCCAATTGATTCTCTAGCCTTTAATATGCTTGAAAGTGACTGGAGAAAGAGTTTTGACTATTGGAAGAGCTGGAATAGCTGTTAGAAGAAAAAACTAGCTGTTAGAAGTAGTGCAGAAAACTAGCCATTAGTGCAGTCTCAAGCTTGGGGTCAACTCTAATTTCTTAGAGGTTGACTCTACCTATCCTGGGGTCGACTCCAGCTTTTCAGAGATCGACCCGAGCTATAGTCCTGAAAATATAATTTTCTATTTTCTCTAAGAGAGTCTGCTCATACTATTTGTGAGTCAACTCGAACCCATGCCAGTCTTCTTTCAACATACCGGAGTAGACTCTTCTTCTCCAGGAGTCGACTCCTCTTGGCCAAATATGTGAAATCATGTTCTTTGAAGTACTTTGGCTTGGCAACTTAAGAGGACTTCTCTTATGGATGATTTTTCATTGTAAACATTTTAAAATTCTACATTCACTTTTAAATACATAATTAATATCATAATTACTCAACATTTTGTGATCATCAAAATCAATCATAGGGTCAACAAACCACCACTAGCATGGTGTCGATAAGAGTCAAAGTAGACATCGGTATACCACAAACAATCAGAGGTCCATTTAATCAAACAACTTTATTAAATCAAGATCACTTAAGATACAAAGATTTGATAGAGATCAATACAAACTAAATCTCGTGATGCTTGACAAAGGCTCAAATAGTACAGATATGCTGCCGACTAATAGGATAGTTCAAAGTCTTTCTATTGAATCAATTCAGATTCAAAGCAATATGGCTTGGACTCTTCACTGAATTTATAAATCAAGTAGAGAGAAAATGTCAAAGGAGAGCAAAATTAATAAAATGAAACAGAGCTAATCAAGTAACACTGCTTGACATCCCGATCGATCTGATCAAAGTAATTTAATCAAATCATGGTTGAACTAATGCATATATGGTTCAACAAAAATCATAGATAATCAAATCTAGAAGAATGTAGTCTAGCCATGATCAATGTCGGCATGCTATCTGGCGACCATGGGTTAAGATCTTTTCTACTAGGATCTGATCAAAATCATTGAAAGTAAATCCTTTATTAGATCAATCATAGAGAGAAGAATCTATAAAGAGAGAGATAAATAATCTAGAGAAAGAAAGTGGAGAGAGAAAGTGGGAAGAGAGAGGAAGGTGAAAGGAAGAGGAAAGAGAGAGAAACTCTCTCTTATTTTTTTTCTTTTCTTTTTATCTCTATTTTTTCTTTCTTTCTTTCTTCTTTTTTTCCTTTCTTTCTTTCTTCTTTTGTTCTTAGTGGAATCAGGGACCTCCGATTCCTCTATTCTTTCCCCAAAATAGAGGTCATGATCGATGTAGTTGTGCCCAGGAATGGTCAGCGACACTGCAGCACAATCGATACCCAATCGGCAGTGTGTGATGATGAACAGTGCCAGAAAAAGAGAAAAGAAAGTTAGAATAAAAAAAGGGATTCTTGTTCCCATCAGAAGTTCCAACAATGACCATAGTAAATCAAGTTTTGGTGGCCAAGGAAGAGGGAGAAGAGAGTGAGAAGGGTTTTTACCTAGATTTGATGATGATTGAGAAACAAATCTAATGAACTCGATGATGAACATCCAGAAGAAGAAAAGAGAGTCGGGTTTCTTCTGGAGATGAATGGTGGTCGACGGTGGGGGTTTCACAAGGGATATGGTCCCTTTAAATAAAAGTGGAGGGGAGGATTAGACTTCTCCCTAGCTTTGATTTCCACTAGAAATCGGGTGGAAAAGAATCCCAATCGAAGTCTTCTTCATTGCTTTATCTTTTTTCTTTTTTCATACTTTAAAATTCCTACAAATGTTGGGTTTATGGATTAGGGTATCACATCCTCTCTTCCTAAAAAAAAATTATTTTCGAAATTTTTCATGTCAAAGTCTTCAAAAATTTAGAATTACTTTTATCTCAAGTCAAAATCATTCTCTAATTTTATGATTGAGTCTTCTATTATAATATCCTTCAAATCAAATTATTATTTTGATCAGCTTGAAAATAATTCAGATCACTATATATACTTCCTCTACATATTCCAATTCAAATGCATCAACACATTGGTGTCAAATATTGGTTTCTAAGTTATATCACAATTAACATAAATTATCATCCCAATGTTGCACTTATGTCTGATTTTATATGTCATAATTATAATACCCCTAACCCGAGATCGCGAGCCTAGGGATCATAGCAACCACTACCTAGTTATGGAGGATTCTCTCTATAAGTATGCAAGATATTTCAAATACGATATCAATACATCATAGTGGATTAATTTAAACATCTAAAAGTCAATATTCAATTAACAAATTTAAGTAATAAATATATTTGAAAGTCTTTACATTAGATAGATCTCGACTGATAAATCTAACTAATAATAATAAATCTAAATCTAAATAATATTGATATTACTAAATCTTACTTCTAATCTCATTCTCAAGCAGCATCCACATCTGAAATAAGTATCTGAATTTGAAAAAGAAAGAGAGGATAATGAGCTTAATAGCCCGATAAGTAAAAATATTTTAGCTAGATAAATCAAATAATATATTAATTCAAAAAATCTAATTTAAATATATAGTACTAATCAAAATAAGATCCATTCTTTCAAATTTCATTTTCATTCATAAATTGATTTATTTCAAACATGACATTCACTTCAATAGCCACGAATTAGGACCACACTTATATCCTGTAGCTAGGTCAGAATGAGCTCAAAATAATCAAAATATTAATGTATAACCTCCACTAGCAGGATATTGATATACCAATATATAATTTTCAATAACAGGATGTTGATATACCAGTGTATAACCTCCACTAGTAAGGTATCATCAAGGAAGTAGTCCGAGTGCTTAGTTCTTTGCCGAGTGGCACAAGAATGCTGATGTTCACCTTGGGCCTTCTTAACATGCGTCATTTGACGACTCAGTGCATGGATGTCACAAGTCCATTGGCAGAGGCTTAGGACTATTTCGTAAGTGAGCAATCTTTGGCAGGCCTGGAGATTTAGTTAAGGGGAGTAGAGGTCTAAAGTTCCAGAAAGTCCTTTCACCCGAAGCCCCTATGCTTGCTTGCTGTCTTCGGAAGAGGTAGTAGAAGTCCTTCTGCACTGCACTCTTTAACTAGAGGATAGGTCAGCCTTACTCCCATATCTCTCTTAAATTTATAAAGCTCGGTGAGAAAGGGTGATCTCGTAGTTCCTACGGGGTGGAGACGATGGGGTCGGTCCATGGATTTTTCTTCCTTATATACCAATGCACAACCTCCACTGATAGGATTTCAATACATAACCCCACTAGCAAGATATTGATAAACCATTTCACAACCCATAACCCCATGACAAAGTATCGATGTGCCAACATATATAATCTCCATTGACAGAATATTGATACATAGTTAAGCTGCGAGTCAGAATCTACCGCAAATCAAGTCACCTTTTTGATAAAATCAATTTCATATGTCAATCAAACAATATACAAATCATCTAAAATCAAAGTCGATCAATCATATCTCCATAATAGGATCAAAACATTCAATAATGCATCCAAGAATATTCTACAATGAAATAAATTTAATAAATAAATAAGTGCTTTATATTCATAAATCATAAATAATAAGACTTAAAGTTTACTAATATAAATATAATATAATTTATTGATAAATTTAAAAAATAAAGCATTACTTATCTCACACGTACTCGAACAAATCCGTATAATTCTAAAAAAAATTAAATATTTAGTTCATAGATCATATTATAGTACCGTATTTCTAGATAATTTTTTATCGAGACAACAACCCTATACAGGATCAAGTCCGATAATTAAAAATGGTTTGAATAATTAAGAAAGATATGATTGATAGGTAGTCACATCTAATGGTCTAAATCGATGAATCATAATAATTTTATTCAATCAAGATCAGATCAGGATATATGTGATTCAATATAAATTAAGTATGATTAAATTAGTAGTATCCAATAAGAGTGAAAGTAGAGGTCTGTATACCATCCAATGATCAAAGATTAGTTCGATCAAATAATTTTATTTAATCAGGATCACTTAAGATACAAAGATTAATAAAGACCAATGAAACTAGATCTCATGATGCTTAACAAAGACTCAAGCAATGTTATGATATCACTTGCTCTAATACTACTTATTGTACAGGATCCGATACCATACGTTACAGCAGAAAGAAGAAGAAATAAATATAAAAATATAATCAAATACGTGGATCGGCCAAAAGGCTCACCTCCACGAGGTATGAAGCTTCACTATGAGAAAAAAAAATTTACAAAGGAGATCATACCCTCAACCCTTATACACCAATCCCTCTCTCTCAACAAGAAGCTCTCTCACCCAATACAAAGCTCTTAATAAACCCCTAAGAAGTCTCCTGAAACTACCCCTGTAGTGCTTACCATTGCCTGACAGTCTGCCTGAAGCACCCCTGTTTCTACTCTTTATTGGCACTTCTGCACAGTCTACTGCTCCTTTGGGTTCTCAGTCGAACACACCACGCCTACCTCTCTGTTTCATCCACAGGTCTCTTTAAAGGCCTATGATCGAGTTCCACACGGAATAGAGTTGAATCGGGACTCACATCAGCCCTAAACTGTCTGATCAAGACTGCATGCACTGCCAGCGATTCGATCGTGCTCCCATACCAAAATTGCACCCGTAGACCACCCATAGACTATGAGAATGCAGAGAAATACCGCTCAAGCCATGGTGGACTATGTGAATCATCGAGGAACCATCCGCTGGTCCACTACTCCTCCTATGGACCACCGACTCACCATGAGCCATGTGAAATTCCTCTGCGGGTCGTGCCCGCACTCACTTGCACTAGGCCATGCACCCGTGCTGACCTGCGCATCGGGCCTAGGCTTGGCCTATGCGCTCGCAGGCTCATACTGGCCTGTGAAGCTCCTCTGCCATCCGTGTGCTGTGCCAGTCCACTGCCTAGCCTTATTTTCACGTAGTTTCTCCATCTAGACTCTGTTTGGACTATTCTTGAGCTCGTTGAACTCGATTCGTTATCCTAGACCTCATTTTGGATTTACTGTAGATCGAATTTCGAGATTTTTTTTCAACAATCTTTACTTTGACTCGATATTCGGCCTTCTCCTAACTCTGAGAGCTTCTAGATCTTCTAACCCCTATATCCTAAGGCAAGCGCCTGCTGATCATGGATGGACAAACATGAAAGTCGAGCCAGGCCGCTCGATCCCATCTCCATCGTATGCTGCACTCCTCCTGACATGAGATCTGCTCAGAGTAGCCTCCTGCGATAATGGAAACCTCACTTTGCGATATCACCTCTCATCCTCTCGAATCTCGCATCTCGTGCCCAATCCACCTCCATCTGAAGCTCCATATCGCTCTAAACTCCCCTTAGCTCCTGAAGCTCCACCTCGTATTGGGCTCTCCATCAGATAGTAATATCTTCTCATCCTTTCTTCTCCTCCAATATCACCCTATCACCATGTAAAACCTTCAGGATTCCTCCATCAGCTACCATCCTATAGCCGATCGAATCCAGTCTACTTAGTGAGATAAGTTTCATCTGAAATCGAATATGTATCGGATCTTCTCCAATCTCCTCACTGCACCATCATGTATCCTTCAGCTAATCATCCTGATGCCTCTAATCGCATAACTCGATCCAATCGGTAGATGAACAATGCCCTCACTACTCTCTAAGAAGTCAAACAACTCTTCTCTGCAACATACATGGTAGATGCATGTAGAATCTAAAATCTACTGTTGGAAAGAATTAGATATCTCATTACATATTACCAGGACATCATCCTCTGACTCACTACTGACCATCGCCGCAGTAGCCCTCGTCCGATCTTTCCATTATGGATAATCTTTAGCAAGATGCCCCAACTCGTGGCATCAATAATATCTAATCTTGCTCAAGTTTCTCATTCTGGACTTGAACCACTCTCATTGCGATCTCCTGTCACTCAGTCTGCCGCAACCTGCTCCTCCAAAAATTGCCAAAGCTGAGCTGCCATCACCTATGCTCGAAGTCGGGTTCTCCCTCTTGAGAACCTTGTTCTAGAGAATCATCGTGGTAATCTCATCCATCTTGATGGTACTCTTTTCACTAGAAGAATAGTCACCAAGGACTCATACGAAGGGAGAAGCGATGTTAACAAGACAAATATCTTGATCTTCTCCTCAACTTTCTCACCAACGCTGAGGAGGTCGATCAGGATCTTCTCGAAGTGGCTGAGATATTCCTGCACGCTTTATCCCTCAGTCATCTGCAATTGGCAGAACTACCTCCAGAGAATGAGAGTGTTGGTGAGAGACTTCACCATGTACATCTCCTCGAGCTTTGACCACATCGCCATCGAAGAAGTCTCATCAAGTATATGGATCATCATGTCATCCGTCAAGTACATGCAAATGGTATTCACTATCTGTATCTGGAGCTGCCTTCAATCTTGTATCTTCATAGTAGTCGGCTTCTCCTCACACAAAAGAGCATCGATCAACTCTTACTGGATGAGCACGTTCTTCACCCTCACTTGTCACAAGAAAAATTACTCTTTTCATTAAACTTGTTGATCTCTACCTTGATTGAGCCTATCTTCTCCATCTTCAATCTTGATCACCACAGTCGCAACCTGCGACTTGGTACCATCTAGCTCTGATATCAATTATTGTGATATTACTTGCTTTGATACCTCTTATTGTGTAGGATCCAGTACCACGCGTTGCAGTAGGAAGAAAGAAGAAATAAATATAAGAAACACAATCAAATACATGGATCAACCAAAAAGCTCAACTCCACGAGCAATACAAGCTTCACTATGAGAAAAGAGAAAATTTACAAGGAGATCACACCCTCAACTCTCATACATCAATTCCGCTCTCTCAATAAGATGCTTTCTCACCTAATACAAAGCTCTCAATAAACCCCGAAGAAGTCCCTAAAACTACCCTCGTAGCACTTACCATTGCCTGATAGTCTACCCAAAGCACCCCTATTTTGCTCTCTACCAGTACTTCTGCATGGTCTGGTGCTCCTCTAGGTTCCCAGCCAAACACACCACATCCACTTCTCTATTTCATCCATAGGTCTCTTTAAAGGCCTGAGATCGAGTCCCACATGAAAATAGAGTCGAATCAGGACTCAAATCAACCCCTAAATCATTCGATCAAGATTGCATATACCGCCAGCTATTCGATCAGCTCCCGCACCAAAACTGCACCCATAAACCACACGTAGACTGTGAGAAATGTGAGAAAATATCACTCGATCCATGGTGGACCGCATGAATCATCGAGGAAACCATGTGTCGGTCCCTATGAAAATCCTCTACGGGTCATGCTCGCGGTCGCCCGCACTAGGCCACGCACCCGTGCTGGCCAACATGTTGGGCCTGGGCTTGGCCCGTGCACCTACAGGCTCACGCTGGCCTGTGGAGCCCATCTGCCATCCGTGTGCCATGCCAGTCCACCTCCTAGTCTTCTTTCACATATAGTTTCTTCATCTACACTCTATTTGGACTGTTCTTGGGCTTGTTGGATTCCGTTCGTCATCTTAGATCTTATTCTAGACTTATTATGGATTGAATCTCAAGCCATTTTCCTCAACAAGTAGTGCAGATATGTTGCCTAACTAATAGGATAGTTTGAAATCTCTCTACTAGATCAATTTAGATTCAAAGTAATAGGGCTTAGACTCTTCACTGAATTTATAAATAAGTAGAGAGAGAATGCCAAAGAAGAGATAAATTAATAATATGGAACAAAGCTCATCAGGCAACATTGCTCAGTATCCCAATCAATCTAATCAAAGTGATTTAATCAAATCATAATTAAATAATGCACATATGGTCCAACGAAGATCACAAATAATTGAATCTAGAAGAATCTAGTCTAACCATAATTGGTGCCAGCACGTTGTCTGACAACCATTAGTTAAGATCTTTTTCATTAGAATTGGATCAAAATCATTGAAAGTAAATCCTTTACTGGATCAATCCTAAAGAGAGGAATCCATGAAGAGAGGAAGAAATAATTGGGAAGAGAGAGGAAGGTGAGACAAAGAGGGAAGAGGGAGAAATTCTCTCTTCTTTTTTTTCTTCTCTTCTCCTTTTCCTTTATTTTTTCTCCTCTTTTTCTTCTTTCTTTCTTGTTTTCTTAATAGAATAGATCGGTGTGGCTATGCCCGGTAATGGTTAGCAACACTATGGCACAGTCGAGGGTATCCAATCGGTAATGGGTGGTGATGAACAATGCCAGAAAAAAGAGTGAAGAAAGTTAGAAAGAATAAAAAAGGGGTTCTTTGTTCCCGTCAAAAGTTTGGTGATGGCCGTTAGAAACCAAATTTTGGTGGCTAAGGAAGAGGAAAAGGAGAGCTAGAAGGCCTTTTACCCAGGTTCCGATGATGATTGGTCTGCAAATCTAGTGAACTATATGATGGACATCAGAAAGAAGAAATGAGTAAGTTGGGTTTCTTCGGATGATGAATGGTGGCCGGCAGCGAGGGTTTCGTAAGAGACTTGGTCCCTTTAAATAAAGGTGGAGGGGAGGAGTTAGACTCCTCACCGACTTCAATTTTCATTGGTTATCGGGAGGAAGAAGACTCCTAATCGAAGTCTTCTTCATCGCTTTATCTTTTTTCTCTTTTTTCATACTTTAAAATTCATGAAAATGTTGGGTTGATGGATTAGGATATCACGTTCTCCCCCTTAAAAATAAAATTTCATCCTCAAAATTTTTTCATATCAACATCTTTAAAAATTTAAGATCACATTCTCCCCCCTAAAAATAAATTTCATCCTCAAAATTTTTTCATATCAACGTCTTTAAAAATTTAAGACTACTTTTATCTCAAGCCAAAATCAGCCTCAAAGTTTATGATCAAGTATTCTATCATAATATCCTTCGAATCAAATTATTATTTGATCAGCTTAAAAATAATTCAGATCACTATACTTCTGTTGTTCACTCTAATTCAAATCCATGTTAGGTATATGCCTTAGAAGCTAGATTGACTGACACTTATAAAATTTTTAGGATATAATTGTATAATTAATTTTATATTAATAAAATTTGAGTTTTTATCCACTCACATCTGGGTTTATTATGTCTGTGAATCATCCATTGAGTTAATGGGCATGATAATACATATTCTCAAGAGTTAAAATTTAAGACGTATATTATTATTAGTTAACTGACAAATTACTTTCGATCGTAGGATCATCATAGAGACGGTGATTGATCTGATTGGTACATGATCACTTTCTTCAGATAGATGAGTCTTAAATCTATGGTATGGAGACACTGGAGTGAAAGTATAAGTGCTTATTAGAAAAAAGGTACTGAGCATGACCAATCTCGAGTAGTCATAAGGATACCTTCTCATCAGTAACATACTCATAGCTGCAGTAGTGTATTTAATTCTCTGACTTGAGGTGAATCGACAATTCACCTTAAGGGTGCTATAGTTTTACTAAACCATAACTCGATCTCTTAGCCATATAGAGTCTTGAGATGTATGTTGGCTGCAGTATGTTCATTGTAGGAAATGGATTGCATCAAGATGAGATCTATCAATCTCAGTAGAAGAAGAGTAGTCCTATGTAGATCATAAGATTGAGTCCAAAAGTTCATGGCCATAGCAGTGTGAATGATAGAAGATGCTTCCATAAGATTTCATATTGCACTCGAATCGATTGATTCTAACATACACAGGGATGAGATTTGACGAGTTATCCTTGACCTCTGTCCTGTTGGAACTCATGATAGAAGAATCGAATTACACAGTAACTGTACCTAGAGATTTATCCCTTCAGTTCTACTGGCTTGCCACTATATACTGCTAGATGTCACTGGTAGATTGTGAGAGCTCACTAGGATCATACTGCATCGATGATCCATGATGAGTGTGAGTTAGATTTGTTCCAACCTATTGAAAGGGGTTTTAATGATACTATGATGAAAATCATGATATATCTCACTACCAGACAGAATTGAATATATGGGATCACACAATAAGAGATTTATTCTTGGATTGATCAATTGAACTTGTAAAGTCATAATTGGATTAGGATTTGATAAAATTCTATTGGGTTTAAGTGCAGCATGCTAGCACATGGTTAAACCTAATTTCTTCTTTGGACTTGATTTCTTATTGGATAAGGTTTAGATCAAGTCAATTGCCTAATTCCTACTACTATAAAAATGACCTATGGCGATGGTTTACAACCGCTGTCATAGCCCAAAAAATTACTGTCCCAGCCTACAGCAGCAGTTGTCTAACCACTGCCTTTGTGGCCGTTGCCGTAGGTCTATGGTAGTGATATTTTAGCTACGGCAGCAGTTATATCAACCGCTACCATAGATAACCTACGGCAGTAGTTATGTCAACCGCTACCATAGATCACCTACAACAGTGGTTTCCAAACTATTGCTATAGCCTTTGATTGGTCAAAATGGTCGACTGGTAGCCGACGGTGGGTCGATCAGCCGACAGAAGGCGGGTGGTGGTGGGGCACCGATCGATCGGCAGGGGGCGGCTATCGATCGGTGGGCAGTCAACAATCGATCAACGACAGGTGGTCAAAGAATAATATTGTGCGATCAATGCCCCTTGTGGGATTCGAATCTAGACCCTTGCCCAAGTTCGGTGCTTCACTTTAACAAAGAGCTACCCCTACCTTGATGCTTTAATCTTTTTTTTATATATTTATACTCTTCTCACTTTCCTTCTAAAGATCATAACGTTTAATCCAGAGGTCGGATTTAGGCAAATTTTTTTGATTTCATATAACTTTTCAAGATCTATGCGGCTATGATAATGATTCATAAAAAAAGTTATTTACCTCTCAAATTAGAGTTTAAAAAATTTAATCGATATTTACAAATAATTTTGGATGATTACGTGAATCTATAATAGTGAAATCAAATTTTAAGCATATCTTCATGATTTATTATCTAAATAATTATTATTTATATCATCAGAAAAGATCGTCTCAATCTGAGAGCCCTAGCTATATCGATCATTAAAATTTGATTTTGACAGCCACGAAGGACCGCATAATGATCTGATAGATAGAGATTACTGATGAATCTAAAAATTTATGATGATAATTTTGATAATATTTTAAGTACACTATCAAAATTTTACTTCAATCGGACATCATTATCATGATCAATTTAGTATGGGATGATTTCTATCGTTAAATAAAAATAACTGATCAAAAGATGAAACGACATCCGATTAAGATAATTTTTTAGATAATGATCTTTACTACTACTTTAATTATCTATATGATGATGATCATAAAATTCAAACCGTGCGCATATGAATGATCTAAAACTATATATCACTTGCCACTCATTCTTCAATTCCTTAAGTAATTGTACTTGTACTTTTGTAAGATGTGCTCAAGTAGATTTTAACATATACACACAGTTTAAATTTTAAGATCATCATCATATAAATGATTAAAGTACTAACAAAGATTATTTATCTAAAAAATCATCTCAATCGGACGTCAATTGACCTTTTGAACACTCATTTTTTATTTAACAATCAAAATCATTTCATGCTAATGATGCTTGATTGAAGTAAAATTTTGATAGTGTGCTACAAATATCATTGAGATCATCATTGTAAATTTTTGAACCCATCGATAGTCTTTATCTATCAGATTATCGTGCGATCATTCGTGATCGTCAAAATCAAATTTTAATAATCGATATAGTCAGGGCTATCGAATCGAAATGATCTTTTATAACGATACTCAAACAATAATTATTTAGATAATGAATGATGAAGATATGCTGAAAATTTGATTTTTTTTATTACAGATTCACGTAATCATCCAAATTATTTGTAAGTATCGATTAAATTTCTTTAAAACTCCAATTTGAGGGTAAGATGATTTTTTTAAAAAAAATCATCATCACAGATACGTAGATCTGGAAAGATATATGAAATCAAAAAAACTCACATAAGTCCAACCTCTAGATTAAAAGTTATGGATTGTCAAATTTTCACCTCCGACAGCGATTATTCGTAACTGCTGTGGTAGGTAACCTATAGCAATGGTTATCATAACTGCAGTGATAGATTTACCCTACGACAGTGATTATTCGTAACTGTTGCGGTAGGTATGACCTACCGCAGTGATTATCAGAACTATTGCCGTAGGTCGAATCTGTGGCAGTGATTATTTCAAACCGCTGTAGTAGGATAAACCTATAGCAGTAGTTACGAATAACCGCTGCCATAGGTCGACCCATAACCAATACCATAGGATGACCTACGGTAGTGGTTATGGTAACTACTATTGTAGGTTGGCAGTGTTATTCGTAATCGCTGTCATAGTTTGGACCTACTACAGTAGTTATTCCGAACCGCTGCCATAGGTCGACCTATGGCAACGGTTATAATAACTGCTGTGGTAGATCAGACCTACCACAGCGGTTATGAATAATCGCTACCGTAGATTATATGATAGCAATTTTAAAATCATTACTGTAGTAAGCGCTGCCATAAACCCTTATTATAGTAGTAATCTATTTGGGTCAAGAGGGACACCATATTGGGCCCCTCAATAGGATTGGGTCAAGCCAATTAGTTGGCTCATTTTCTCTTTTTCTCCCTTAACTTGGTGTAGATTTTATGGAAGGGGCACATGCCACCTCTAGATGAGATCAAGAGGGGCACACGCCCTGGCATGTTCTAGGTGCGCTCACCACTAGAATCCATGTGAAGGAATGAGAGGGGCACATGCCCCTCTTTGGTTTCAACATGAGGAGAAGGGAGAGAGGGCACACGCTCCCTCTCTCTGCTGCTTGGATGAGGACAAGTGGCTGCCAAGTGTTGGTGCCTAATCTACCTTCCTATTTGGGAGGGATCACATACCATTTAGACCTAATTTTTTGAAAAAAAAATCAGATTAAATGAAATGTGTTGTTATAAGATAACAACCAGCCATTTATCCTAATTAGTTTGAATTTTGAATTCAAACAAAAGGATCTATTTATGGACAGTCTTTAGGGTTTGCCAAGAGAAAAAAATCAAATTTTCTAGAGTCTTCTCCATGTGTCCATGCCACCTCTCCCTTTCCTCTCTATTCCAAGCCCAAAGAGTTGGGTGTCCCTATCTCCACATGCCTAAGGTTGTTAGGCAAACCTTGTCTTGTGCCAAGAAAAGGAGGAAGTGAGTTCTCAAAGGTTAAGATCATGAGGAAGATCAAGAGTTGATCTAAGATCCAGAAAGACTCTCAAGAAGGATGATCCAAGATTGATCTTGATGGATACCTGTAGAGGCTAGACACGTACGTGGCTCAATAGCGAACCTCCATCAGATTCATGATATTCAGATTATAGTGTTCATCTATCCGTGCAAGATGATAAATGGTTTATCACAATATTTTTTATGCTGATTTTTATTTTTGTTCGGATTTAGATCTAAGCATCGCATTCCAGATCGGATCAAAAAATTATAAAATCTACTACCTCTAACTTTAATTGGTCCGGGTGTGCGATTCGATCCTTCAACTGGTATCAGAGTCAGATTTGATGTGATCATAGATCTAAATCAGATCTTATTCAGAAGAGATCTCAAGTTGAATGTAGATTTAAAAGGAGTCTTAGATTGGATCAGCATGTTTTCGCATATGAGATATGTAGTTCTAATGATGCATATGAGATATGTAGATTTAGTTTTTTAAGTAGCCTAGTTTTTGAAATAGGTACATCACCATGGCCGTCTGGTCATAAGAGGAAGTAGGGATTAAAGTCTTTCTCTCATCCAATCGATGGATTCTCTTATGGCATGTAGGGGTGCCGCTTGTAATGTCTTATGAAGAAGAACAACAAAAAAGGATCTTTATTTTGATGCATATTTAAGTTGTTTAGATCTGAATAATATTTTTGTCTAAATTAGAACTTTAATGATGCATAAATATTTTGAAACATTGAAAACTATGGCTGGCACACCAGTCGAGTCAACTCATTTCTTGTTCGAGTCGACTCGAGATCCTGGTAAGTTGGCTCAATTTGCAAATAAGCCAACTCAGTTGTGTAGGCTAAGGTTACAGATTTTTGCTCATCACAAGTGAGTCGACTCAGTCTCAGAATTGAGTTGACTCACTGTCATAAATCGACTCCAGTCTAGGGTGAGTCGACTCATATCTGTGGACCGTGAATTTGTATGAGATACAAAATACTATGTAGTTTAGATTTAAAATTATTTCGATATCTAAGCTAAATCTATGTTTATAATGTATTTAATTAAGAATTAAGATATAAATTAATGAGATCTAAAATTAAAAGTTTAAGATCTAATTTTATTGCATAAATATGGGTTTATGGATGTGGATAGCTCAATTAGGTCTAGTTTGAGCGGTTGATCAAATTGAATCAAAAGTTGATTAGGATTGGGTCAAGTGTACTCATAACCAACTCAAATAGTTATAAATTGGTCAGATCGATTAACAGCCATATATTGTCGATCAACTCAAAGACCTAATCTAGTTCAGTGGTTCGAGCCCGAGTCTAGGTTGATCTATTCAATTCTTATTGATCAATTGGTATCTAAGGCAAGTCTGGATTATGGTTTTTAATTGAGATCATGCTTATCTGACTATAACAAATGGTGTTTAAGGCAAGCATCTGCAACCTCCCAATGATCACACTTACCTGACCGATTTGTGTGATTAAGTTTGAATTGGGTTGCCTTATGATTCGAGCTAGCCCATGCCACTAGATTAGTCATAACTGTTATGACCAATTAAGGATAAGATCTAAATCCAAATCTCTCTCTAAAATGTTAAGTCTAGCAGTTCTCCACTATTGTAGTTGTGCGGGCTCTTTTTAGTGTTGACTGTTCTCAGCTGGATACAATGACTCAGTTGTATCAAGAAAGATGCAACCACACTATTGGCATGAGATACTGTAGGGTGGAGATGGGGTTGGGCTCAATAGTTTAGATATGGTGAGAGTCCCAATGATGGCTTCATTTCGCATAAACAGTGGGTCTGACTTAACTAAGGAGTGGGCCAATATTCTAGGCACAGTGAGGCTTTATGAATTAGAGACCGAAGTTGACTACAATATATTTGGAGAAACATTGAATAAAATTATCCACTCATTGGCTAACCCATCATCAATAACTGTTAGGTGAGATGGTGAGTCAATCGGTGAGATCACAGCACCACTAAAATTCTTAATCGTGGAGGTTTCATTTCTCTATCCTAGGAGTGTGGGGATCTGAGAAAATAGTGAGAGTCCAAATTATTTTAAATAAATATCTAAATAAATTGATTTAGTCAATTACAAAATCTAACAAGAAACTTTGACTCTCTGTAAAAAATCATGTCTGCTTTCAATCCCCGAGCCCAAATCCTAGAGACCAATAGGTTGACTAGACCTAACTTTAAAGATTGACTTCAGAACTTAAAGATTGTCTTAAATTCTAAAAAATTGGCTATGTACTTGACCAAAACTTTGTCCCTCTATCAGCTCATCCCACTGCTAATCAAAGAGCATCTCATGATAAGTGGTTGGACGATGACAATAAAGTAAAGTGCTATATATTGGTCTCCATGTCTAACGAATTGCAGCACCAACACGAACATATGAAGACTGTCATGAAGATTCTAGCTCACCTGCAAGAGTTGTATGGTGAGCAAAGCTGCACAGCTCGTTTTGAAGTATCCAAGTAACTTTTCAAAGCGAAAATGCGTAATGGACAGTCGATCCATGAGCATTGTCTGACAATGATCAAGGATCTTGAGGAGCTTGAGAAGCTTGAAATATCAATAGATAAAGAGTCACAGATTGATCTTAATCTATAGTCTCTTACCGATTCGTCTGGATAGTTTATAGTAAACTTCAATATGAATGAGATCCAATGCACCATTTATGAGTTGGTCAACATACTGGTTACAACAGAGGGAACCTTGAAAAGTTCAAGGGGCTATGTACTTACTGTGGAGAGGACTTCTTCCAAATGAAAGTCGACTGGAAAGAAGAAAAAGTCTATGAAGAAGCAAAAAGTGGAGAGCAAGAGAAGAAGACTGTGGAGAAAAAAAATATTTCATTACAACACTGACAGCCATTGAAAATGGAACTGCCCTACTTACCTAGCGAGTAGGAAGAACAAAAGGAAAGGTGAACCTTCTGAAGATATGCTCATTATAAAAACAACCTAATGATTTCTCCCGCATCTAGTTGGTTGATTGACTCTGGATCTAGTGCTCATCTATGTACTTCTTTGCAGGATCTTGAAGATAGCAAGAGGTTGAGGGAAGGTGAAATGATCCTACATGTCGAGAATGGAGCAAAGATTGCTGCTATGGTCGTGGAGACATACCCTCTTCGACTATCGTTAGAAAATATTTATTGTTAAGGGACTGTTATTTGTACCTACCGCAAGCAGGAATCTTATTTCTATCTCTTTCTTAACACAAGAGGATTATGTAATAAATTTTATAAGGATCACTATAATATATTTCTTAAAATAATAAAATTGAAAGTGGTTTTCTTATTAATGTTCTCTTTTAGTTACATATTGATGTATCTGTAAATTATATCGAGCAAAATATGAATGCCTTAGGATCTAAATGATCTAGAGATAATATTAACCAAAAGTGCTTGTAGCACCTAAGACAAGATCACATTGGAGAAGACAAGATTAACAAATTGAAGAAAATCGGACTATTGGATCTGTTGGCTTCGGAGTCATATCCAGTCAATGAATCATGTCTTCAAGAAAAAATGACCAAGCTGCCCTTTGTAGGACATGAGGAAAGGACCACAGAGATACTTGCTTTAGTGCATTCAGATGTGTATGACCCATTCGATGTGCCAGCCAGAGGAGGTTATCTCTACTTCATAACCTTTACCAATGACTTTTCATGATATAGATATATGTACCTTATGCGACACAAGTTTGAGGCCTCTGAAAAGTTTAAAGAATTCAGAAATAAAGTAGAGAAATAAACTAAAAAGTCTCTTAAGGTTCTTCGATCAGATCGAGAAGGTGAATATCTTAGTGAAAATTTTTAGATTATCTCAAGGAACATGGCATAGTCTCATAATAGACTCCGTCTGAAATGCCTTAACTCAATGAAATTTCAAAACAGAAAAATCGAATCTTATTAGATATGATTTGATCCATGATGAGCTTCACCGACCTTCCTAATTTTCTTTGGTGACATAGTCTGCTAACTGTTATTTATATATTGAATCGGGTTTCTTCTAAAATCATTCCTACCATACGTATGAGATATGGCATGTGATAAGAAATTGAGTCTGAGTCACCTCAAGATTTGGGATTGTTTGACCCATATCAAGTGATAGCAAATGGATAAGTTAGAAACTAAGTCTCTTAGAGCTTATTTTATTGGATATCCTAAGGAGTTTTTAAGATATTATCTTTATCTTTCAGAAGACCACAATATGATTGTGAGTCGATATGCAATCTTCTTGAAAATAATTTATTCAAGATGGAGGCACAGAAAGATAAATTGGGCTCAAGGAGAAAGTCTCTGAAGAACAACGAGCTTTGAAACCTGTGGAACCAATTCAGTTAGAGACAATCCATGCACCTCCTCTTTCTCCACCTTATAAGTCTAGTAGGGTTTTCCATCTTCCTAAGAGGTACTTAGATATTATCTCAGAGGATATAGAGAAAATATTCCTCATAAAAATAGGATGCATGAAGATGACCCCAAAACCTATAGCGAGGCGATATTAGATATCAACTCTGAGAAATGGTTAGAGACAATGAAGTCAAAAATTGACTCGATGCATTCAAACCAAGTCTGAATCTTAGTGGATCCATCAGAAAGTATTGTACCTATTAGGTGTAAATGAATCTACAAAAGAAAGATTGATGCAGATGGAAAGGTAGAGACTTTTAAAGCTAAGCTCGTAGCAAAAGATTATAGTCAACGCGAAGGTATTGACTATCAGGATATCTTCTCGTCTGTGGCCATACTTAAGTCCATCCACACATTGCTTGTCGTTGCAGCATATTTTGACTATAAAATATAGCAAATAGATGTGAAAATGATATTTCTGAATAGATATCTTGAAAAAGATATCTATATAGAACAGCCATTTGGTTTCACTTTCAGTGATAGTGATCACAAGATTTACAAATTGCAAAGATCCATTTATGGACTCAAGCAAGCATCTCTGAGTTGGAATGCATATTTCAATGATGTAATCAAATCGTTCGATTTCATCAAGAATGATGAAGAATCCTGTGTATTTAAAAATATTAGTAGAAGCGCTGTCACTTTTCTCATATTGTATGTGGATGACATTCTCCTAATTGAGAATGATATTTCTATGTTAACCTCGATCAAAGTTTGGTTGTCCAAGAAATTTTCATGAAAGACCTAGGAGAGGCATCCTTTATTTTGAAGATTAAGGCCTATAGAGATAGATCTAGAAGGATGCTAGGTTTATCACAGAATATGTATATTGAGAAGGTGCTGAAAAAGTTCAGCATGGAGAACTCCAAGAGGGAGCTTATACCCTTCAGACATGGCATCCATCTCTCCAAAAAAAATATACCCCAATACACCAAAAGAGATAGAGCGCATGAGCAAGATCTCTTATGCTTCAGCTATAGGGAGCCTCATATATGCCATGCCTTGTACATGATCTGATATTGCTCATGCTGTGAGTATCACAAGCAGATATCAGTCGAATCCAGGGGAAGAGCATTGGACTTCTATGAAATGTATCCTTAAGTACTTGAGAAGGACTAAGGATATATTTTTATCTTTGAAAATGAAGAATTAAGGGTATAGGGATATACTGATTCACACTTCATGTCTTATATTGATGATCGAAAGTCGACATCAGACAGTATTTTTTATGCAATGATAGTGCTATAAACTGGAAGAGTTTCAAACAGACTGTTATTATAGATTCCATCATGGAAGCAGAGTACACCGCTGCATCAAAAGCTATGAAGGAGGCATTCTGATTCAAAAATTTATTGCTGAGTTAGAAGTGAAGCCATCAGATATCATTCTACTCTATTGCCACAACAACGATGCCATAGCCTTAGCTAAGGAGCCAAGATCTCATCAGAAATTCAAACACATCGAGCGGTGGTTCCATCTCATCTTCGATTATCTCAAGAAGGGATATGTTAAGGTGAAGAGAGTCGACTCCATAGATAATGTGGCTGACTCACTGATGAAGCAATTGAGCGAGCAAAAGACTGAAGCCCACTTTGAGAAGATAGAACATAGATTTGTAGTCAATTGGCTTTAGTGCAAGTGGAAGATTGTTAGATATATGTCTTAGAAGTCAGATTAACCGACATTTATAAATTTTTTAGCACATAATTTATATAATTGATTTATATTAATAAATTGAATTTTATCCATTCATATCTGGGTTTATTGTGCATGTGAATCGTCTATTGAGTTAATGGGCATGATAAACATATTCTCAAGAGTTGAGAATTTAGGACATGTATTATTATTAGTTAACTCATAATTGCTTTCGATCATAGAATCATCACGAAGATAGTGATTGATCTGATTAGTGCATGATTGCTTTCTTCAGATAAATGAGTCTTAAATCTATGGTGTAGAGATACCGGAGTGAAAGTATAAATGCTTGTTAGGAACAAGGGTACTGAGCATGACCAATCTCGAGTAGTCACAAGGATATCTATCTTCTCTTCAATGACATACTCATAACTACAGTAGTGTATTTAGTTCTCTGATCTGAGATATATCAACAGTTCATCTTGAGGTGTTGTAGTTTGACTACACCATAACTCGATCTTCTAGCCATATGAAGTCTTGAGGTGTATGTTGGTTACAGTATGTTCATTGTAGGAATTAGATTACATCAAGATGGATCTATCAATCTCGATAGAAAATAGTCCTATGTAGATCATGAGATTGAGTCCAAAAGCCCATGGCCATGGTAATATAAATGATGGAAAGGTGTTTCCATAAGGTTTCATATGGGACTCAAATCGATTGATTCTAACATATGACAAGGATGAGGTTTAATGAGTTATGCTTGACCTCTGTCCTGTTGGAACTCATGATAGAAGAATCGAATCATACGATAAGTGCACCTAGAGGTTTATCCCTTCAATTCTGCTGGCTTGCCACTATATATTGCTAGATATCACTGGTGAATTTTGAGAGCTCACTAGGATCATACTGGATCGATGATCCTTGATGGGTGTGAGTTAGAATTGTTTCAATCTATTGAAAGAAATTTCAATGATACTATGATGGAAATCATGGTATATCTCACTATCAGACAGAATTAAACCTATGGGGTCTCACAATAAGAGATTTAATCTTGGATTGACCAATTGGGCTTGCAAAGTCATAATTGGATTAAGAATTGATGAAATCCTATTGGGTTTAGGTGCACCATGCTAGTATATGGTTAAACCCAATTTTTCTTTGGACTTGATTCCTTATTGGATAAGGTTTAGATCAAATCAATTGTCTTATTCCTAACTTAATCTATTTGGGTCAAGAGGGGCACCATATTGGGCACCTCAATAGGATTGGGTCAAGCCAACTAGTTGGCTCATATCCTCTTTTCTCCCTTGACTTGGCACAAATTTTATGGAAGGGGTGCATGCCACCTCTGGATGAGATCAAAAGGAGCACATACCTTGGCATATTCCAAGTGCACTTACCACTGAAATCCATATGGAGGAATGAGAGGGGCACATGTCCCTTTCTAGTTTCAGTATAAGGAGAAGGGAGAGAGGCCACACGCCTCCTCTCTCTCTCTTTCTTGGATGAGGACAAGTGGCTGCCAAGTGTTGGCGCCCACTCTATCTTCCCATTTGAGAGGGATCACATATCATCTAGACCTGATTTTTTGGAAAGAAAATTAGATTAAATGGAATGTGTTGTTATGAGATAGCAACCAGCCATTTATCTCGATTGGTTTGAATTTTGAATTCAAACCAAAGGGGTCTATTTATGGGCAGCATTTTAGGGTTTGCCAAGAGAAAGAAAATCAGATTTTCTAGAGTCTTCTCCTTGTGTCCATGCCACCTCTCCCTTTCCTCTCTATTCCAAGCCCAAAGAGTTGGGTGTCCCTATCTCCACATGCCTAAGGTTGTTAGGCAAACCTTATCTTGTGCCAAGAAAAGGAGGAAGCGAGTTCTCAAAGGTTGAGATCATGAGGAAGATCAAGAGTTGATCTAAGATCCAAAAAGGCTCTCAAAAAGGATGATCCAAGGTTGATCCTAGTGGATACCTATAGAAGTCGGGCACGTATGCGGTTCAACAGCGAACCTCTTTCAAATCCACAATATTCGGATTGTGGTATTTATCTACCCGCGTAAGGTGATAAATGGTTTATCATAATATTTTCTTATGCTGATTTTTTTTGTTCTGATTTAGATCTAAGCATCGCATTTCGGATCGGATTAAAAATTTTAAAATCTACTGCCTATAACTCTAATCAGTCTAGCTGTGCGATTCGATCCTTCATCAACACATTAGTGTCAAATATATATTTCTAAGTTATATTATGATCAACATAAGTTATCATCCTAATATCCCTAATGTCTACCAACCTATACCCATGTCTCATTTTCTGTGTCATAATTTATCCATTTATGTTTTGATATCATATTATATAATTGTTACATCCTTGATCCGAGATCGTAAGTCTAGGGATCATTGCAACCATCGCACACTTATAACGAACTTGCTCCACAAGCATGGAAGACAATCCAAACATAATATTGATGCATCATAATGGAATCATTTAAATATCTAAAAGTCAATATTCAATTAACAAATTTAATTAATAAATATATTTGAAAGTCTTTATATTAGATAGATCTCGATTAATAAATATAAACTAAAATAATATATCTAAATCTAAACAATATTGATGTTATTGAATCTCGCTTTTAATCCCACTTCTAAACAATACCCATGTCCAAAACTAAGCATCTACATTTGAAAAGAAATAGAGGATAATAAGCTTGATAGCTTAATAAGAAATAAACAATTTAGCTAGATAATTAAGCAATATATTAATTCAAAATCTAATTCAAAAAATACAGTACCAATCAAAATAAGTTCTATGCTTTCAAAATTCATTTTCATTCATAAATCAATTTATTTCAAAATATCACATTCATCTCGATAATCATGAACTATGACCACACTTATAGCCTGTGGCTAGATTAGAATAAGCTCAAATAGTCAAAGTGCCAATATATAAACCCCACTGATAAGATGTCGATATACCAGTGTACAATGTTCACTGATAGGATTCAATATACCATTTCATAATCTCCACTGATAGGATATCAATGTATCAGCACATAATCTTATGATAAAATTTTGATGTGCCAACATGTAATCTCCATTAGCAAGATTTCAATTCATAGTCAAGCCGCAAGTCAAAATCCATCTCAAATTAAATCTCCTTTTCGATAAAATTTATTTCATATGTCAATTGAGTGATACACAAAATTATCTCAAATCGAAATTGATCAATCATATCTCCATAATAGGATCAATACATTTGATGATGCATCAAAGAATATTCTATAATAAAATAAACTTAACAACTAAATATCATGCTTCATATCCATAAATTACAAGTAATAGGAATTAAAATTCATGGATATATATATATTATATAATTCACTAATAAATTTAAAAAAATGAAGCATTAGTTACCTCACACACACTCCAACAAATCTACATAATTCTAAAAAGGTTCTTTCAAAATCATTAGTTCATAAATCATATCATAGTCTCCCACTGCTAGATTTTTTTTTGTCAACATAACTACGAGCCTATACAAGATCAAGTCCAATAATTACAAAGGGTATGTATAATTAACAAAGATAGGATTGATGGATAGTCACATCTGATGATCCAGATAGGTTGGTGTCATGCTCTCGACCCGAGATCGCGAGTCCAAGGTCATAGCAACCGCCGCATACTTATGAAAAACTCTCTCCACAAGCATGCAAGGCATCTCATCACGATATCAATACATCATAGTGGAATAAAATCAAATAATTATTATTTAACTTAATTCAAATAATTAAATCAAATGTCTTACATCCAATAAAGTTTCACTAAAATAAATAATAGATCTAACTTCAATAAAGTTAACAATGCTAAATCTCGCCTCTAAAATCTCTGTCCCAATATTATTTCCACGCTCGCAATTAATTATTTGAATCTGAAAATAAAAGAAGATAATGAGCTAGACAGTCCAGTAAGTAATAAATATCTCAACTAGACATTTCAGATATTATATGATATTCAAGAACAAATACTATGAATAAATATAAAAATATATTTCATACTAATTCAATACAAATTTAATCTTTTCAAATATTTACATATAATATAATCATAAATCTGATTCGAATCAAAATACTCATAACTCAACAGCCTCGACTATGACCAACATTTAACCTCCATTGACGAGGTCCACTGAATACCAGCACACAACCCCCACTGGCAGGGTCCCCTGAACACCAGTGCACAACCTCCACTGGTAGGGTCCACTAAATACGAGCGCACAACCCCCACTAACAAGATCCACTGAATACCAACGTATAATCTCCATTGATGGGGCCCACTGAAACATAGTTAGGCTGAGAGCATAAATCTGATCTGTATCACAATACTTTTGTATCATAACATATCATAATTTTTACTGAATATATGCATAATCAATAATCCATAGTATTTAGAATCACTTTCGTTCAAAACATAATTTTATAAATTATGCATAATTTTAAAAAATAATTATTTAAC
>KE506233.1:45598-80309 GCA_000441515.1 Elaeis oleifera
AATACATCTTCCTAAATAGAACTCATATGTTATAATAAAGTCTTTAGAGCTACTTCCACAATGATAAAGAAGAATTTATCATATAGTTCTTAAATTCTGCTCATGATCAAATGATACAATTATTGCAAGGATGATAATTGAATCGAGTGTAGGTCGTTGTGTGCCATAGTAGTTGGTTGTCCTCTTAACCAAGACGTATGGTGATACGGGTATAGTATACAGGTAAAATGTAAGAGTATGTTTCACAAAGCATGACTAACTCCAGAGCACTCTGCTGTCAAAGGATTGCTCTGATGGGATATAGGTATAAGTCTCTCTCTGATCTGAGGCTGCTTCAGTGACTTGCAAGCAACTCACTGTGCTTTGATGTCGGACTATCCAAATTTTTAATTCAACGACAGAAGATTTTTGGATACAGTCAAGTACTTGTAAAGTTTGAGTGTGACTCAAGATGGGATTGATCGCTCTAAGTAAAATTGAAGATAATGCATCACTGTATTTCAATTTAGCAAAATTTGGGCCAAATTAGTCCTAGTGAAGAGTCACAAAATTTTTGACATTGAGACATAATGTGGATCATTCATCCAAGATTGACAGTTTAACCCTAAGTCATCATTGAGCATCGAGAGTCAAAGAAATGAATTATACGGTAACTATATCCACGTAGGTTCTAGAGTGTTGCTAAACATACAATTGACCTATTCGGATGTCGGATCTCATTGCTAGATGGTTACATCGATTGGTATAAAATTATTCTTGTACTATCGATTTAGATTCAAATTTATGGGGTCACACACATAAAAGTACCTACCTGATCAAATGACTGTTCGACGATTATAAATGGTTGAAGAGATTAATGATCAATGTGATTGATGATTAATCCTGTGTAAAGATTGTAATAAATTATTTACTAATAATTGATAAATTAAAAAAATAATTAATTAATAATTTGATTATTATTGACTCAATTTGATTAAGCAATGGAGATTGGATCAGATCTAATTGAATTAGATTTAATTAAGTTTGCTTTGGATTGATTGGATGCAGCCCAAATGGATAACAGAACTTGTTCCAATTGATCTTAAAGATGCAAATTAAATTTAAATTGAATAAGATTCAATTTAATTTAATTTAGATTTGATTAGATCAAATCTTATTAGATAATAGGCTTGATTGGATCAAGCCCTATTGATCAATAGCTTCCTTGATATCCATTAAAATGAAAAGAATTAAACCCTGGATTAATGAGATTTTTAATCTAACTAATTTTTAATTAGATTGGAGACTAATCGGCTTCCTAATTAGGTTAGGACCTAATTAGTTAGTTTGTTATAACTAATTCCTAAGTTAGTTAGAATTGGATCCAAAAATTAGTTAGAGTTGGAACAAAATTCTTGAATCCTATTTGGAATAGGACTTAACCGACTTCTAAACCCCATATACTTAATGTTTCTCCACGCCTCCTCTCCCTTTTTACCATGAGATCCCATTCCCCATCCAAGAGCCATGCACCCCTTGCTCTCTTGTGTGAAATAAGAGGGCATCCTCCCCTCTCCAAGTCACCAAAAATAAGAAGGGGAAATCCAAGAGTTGGATGCCCCAAATCCCACACGCCAAGACTCTTCTCCAACCCCTTTTGAAGGAATTTTGTGATAGTTTGCTGCTGGTTTTCAAGACAGCAAGGAGAGCCTCCTCTTGCTGGTTTTACAATAAAAAATTGGAGAAGAAAGGTTCTTTCCAATGAGAGAAAGAGAAGGAAGAAGAAAGATCTTCTTTCTAGTGCGCAGCCTTAGAGAAGAAGTCCTTCTCTTAGATTTTTTTTATTTTTTTAGTATGAAAATCAGATTGGATCTAATTTTAACATAAAAATTTAGAGAAAAAATATTAAAAAAATCTGGTTAGGTGTTTGGGGCTTCCTAGGGCTCTAGATCAAGGAGAAAAAGGGAGAAGAAAAGAGAAGAACGGTTCTTCTCTTAGATCTCTCTTTTGGATTCTTCTAGGGCTTAGGTTTTCATATTATTTTCTACATGAGAAATCAGATTAGATCAAATTTTTATCATAAAAACTTAGAGAAAAAAAATTTTTCTTGAAGATGTTAAAGGAAGAGAGAGAGGTTCTCTCTTGTGTGTGAGAGAATTGAGAAGAAAGGATTCTTTTCTTGATCTCTATCGTAGAGATTTGATACGTGGATCCAAAAAAGGGTCTCCTTATTTTTCATATTTTTTATATTCTTTTTAGATCATTCAACAGCATGGTGTCTTCGCGAGCTAGCACTCCCAAGGAGAACGATCAGCACAAGGGCTTCGTGTGGATACTCGTAGAGGTCGAACGCATGTGCGGCTACTGAGCATCATGAAGAATCAACTATCATAAATTTCAAATACGATGATCTATTATCTATGTTCAGATAATTTTGAACTTAATTTATAATTTAGATATGATCTAATTTGATATAAATATGATCTATGTTTGTTAAATTTTAGATTTCAGATTTATATACATACATATTAGTTCATATCATTAATCTTGTATGATAGTTTTAAATTTGATTTATGCATGTATTATAGATTAAATTATTTAATCTATATATATTTTATTATAAAATTTTAAAATATATGCACAAAACCGCCACGCTTCTCTTCATCACCTACCCCAAAGTTTCATAGTATAGTTCATTATTTTGATGCCACGACAATTTTCATAATTTTGAATATCACCTTTATTTATAATATATATTTTAGTACTCATTCATCAAGCATCTTCTTGATCTCTAAAATTTTATTAAGCAAATTAATCAACCAATTTACTCCTACATCACCTAAATACTTTCAAACCTCAATAGAGATTCCATGAAGTCCAATTGCCTTTTCTTTACATCTGTTCCATAGCCTTCTTTACCCTCTATGTTCTAATTCTACTTGCATACTTGATGTTACTTTTCTCAATGAAACTAGTAAGATACCATAAATCATTGACATGACCATTAAATAGCTTACCTATCTTTCTCTCTGATCTTGCCTCCTTAACTAAAACTTCTGATTTTAATTTTTAATGCGTTTAAGCTAAGCCAATCTCTAACTTTTCTTAATATTAGACTCTAATTCTTATGGATTTCTTTCTACTCATTCTTAGTTTCTAACTTGTTATATAACTTTTGCTTTGAATCTAGCTTCTCACACTGCCTTCTTAACTTCCTTCGCCACTTTGTAACTCATACTTTTCCTTATTGCAATATTTAGGTAGTTCTATAGAGGCATGGCAATTTTTCCAATCCGATGGGTATCTGACCTAAATGGGCAAGGTTTATCCGATCCAATTAAGAGGCAGGGTAGGTATGGATTTTAAAAAAAATATTTGAAGCAGGCTCGGATCATGTATTGATAATGATATGCCCTACCCCGAGTCTATTTCAATAATATCTTTTATTTAAATAAATTTAAATCTCTCTCTTGTTTACATCCCCCACCCCACCCAATGACCCACCACCCCAACACCCAAGTGGTACTGCACTGCTACGACGGCTCAATAGTCGATAGGTCTCCACTCCCCCTTGCCCCCTCTCTCTCTCTTAGTTTACATCAAACACCCCCTCCCCACCCCCACCCAATGGTCCAGCTACCTAGATACCTAAACGGTGCTACGATGGCTCGACAGCTGGCGGGTCCCTACTCCCCCCCCCCTACCCCTAGCAATGGCCTGGTGGGTCCCCCTGCCCCTAGTGGCAGCAGTCCAACAGCTACGGTTCCAACAAAACCCTAACAATCATCTAAGCTTTCCTATTTGGCCCTCCAAGCCTCCTACCTGACTGAGATTCCTGAGGATTGAAAAATAGAGGAAACATTGAGGAAAATATAGAAAAATCAACCAAAACAAAGGAAAGATAGAAAAAATTAAAGGAAAGATATTTTCCCACATAGATTGATCTTTTTTTCATTTTGTTTCTTTTCCTTTTCATTTCATTCTCTTTTTCGAAGATCTGTGGGGAAGGAGAGCACCTATGGGAGATAGGAGGGGTTTGTAGTGTTGGCGCATGTGTGGTGCTCCCAAGCCTTGGGAGGCTAGGAGAGAAGCCATGGGCTTGGCTTTAGGATTTTAGGACTAGTTCGGATCCTAGGGCTAGGATCGGTTTGGTCCTAGGGTGAAGGTTCAGCCCTTCACGATCATGAAGCCTTGGTTTGTTGGACTCATGGGGGCTAATCCAAGTATGGAATAGGTTTGGATCCATGGGGTTGAGTGCATGATCAGACCATAGGTGTACATAGATTTGGATGAGTGCGTTTGGATTGGGTTAGCCTAAAAAATTTTGGACTAGGGCTTTAGTCCATGTAATAGGTATATATACTTATATATTGTAAACCCTAATGGATGAGAATCAAAGGAAGATTTTCTCCATAACCTCTCCCTCTCTCTCTCTGATTTTGCATGCCATTCTAGGCAGCAAGGAAGAAACCCTAGAGTGGGGGGTGCCTCCCTCAAACCCTAGACGCCCTAGGGTTAGGAGGAGGGAGGCGCCCTATCACCCTTTGTGCCACCATCTCCCAGGTCTCTATGCCCCTTTTATCTACTGATTGGGGGTTTGAAGGAGGATATTTTTAAATCTGAAATGGAGGGTTTCAGATCTGGTATCAACAGAGTTTTGGGAGAGGAAGAACAAGATGTAGAACGTAAAGGCTACAGTTTTCCAGAAGGCTGCAAGGACTCTTTTCTTATGTGGTATAGCTCTAAGTTTTGAACACTCCAATACCCTAATCTCTAGTAGGATGAGAAGGTAATCTCATAGGGAGGTTCAGGCTCAGATTTGATTTAGATCAGAGATGTGTAGGGCCAAGATGGAGCACACAAGGTAAAGGCTGCGGTTTGAAGATGCTGCCATGGAGTCCTAGTCCAACAAGGACTCCTCCTCATTAATGGTTTCAGTCCAGATCTGATAGCCCCAAGATATCATGTCCCTAGTCCTGATTCTTAGGGTCTTGAGAGTGGGAGATCAGATCTGAAGGTGTGTCCTAGGTCCCTGGAAGTGGGGGACACGTAGACTAGGTCATTGGTTTAGCCCTTTTAGTGCGCAGCGATCTAGGACATGATGTTTGCTGTCTTTAGAGAGTTCAGGTCATCATGGACTCTTACAGAGGGCTCCGTCATAGGTCTCCTCAGGTCCATACAGGTGCACGATGGTCCCAACAATTGGTATCAGAGCCTGGTGAAGCGTGAAAGGGAGGAAGAAGTCACACAGGATGAAATCAGAAATCTACTGTAGAGAATCCTGAACGTCTCGTATTCGTGGAGCTGTTTCTTAATGCCCAAGTTTCAGATATTTTAGACATTAAAATAGTAAGTTCTCAAGTTAACCACATATCTACTATTTAATTACGAGTTGATCTAATCCTGGAAGGCTTAGGAGAAGGAGGCGTCAATAGGAGGCTATTGCTGAATCTGCACACCTATTCCACGATATGCCTCGAATCCATCTTGTTTTGCTATGTTTTGGCTAACCAGGAGCAGCAGATTGAAGGTAGATGTTGAGAGAATTGATGGAAGGAAAGTTTTTAGGATAGAAGGTTTGGGTGGTCGGTTTTTGATCCAACTTCGATTGGATCCGGCCTTGGAGGAAGAAAGGCTGGAGGGTGTGACGGTTAGGCGATAGGGTTCTCTGGGGAAGATGGACAGCAGGGGTTGTTGATGGATGAGGAGTGATTGGCAGGTTTGGCATGCTAGAAGAGAAGTTTTCAAGGGGTAATGGTCAAGGTGGAGCTGAAGAAGCGACTATACAGCCTTCGGATGCAAGAAGGCGGGAAGTAGTCGAAGTGCATTCAGCAGTTCAACCAAAATAGGATTTACAGAGCTTTGGGGTGATGGAGATGGCTAATCCATAGAGTGTCATAGCTGGTTCAGAGGAGGAGAAGGTCCTCTAATAGTTTCGTAGGAGTCCACGGAGTGCGGAAGGTCTGAAACGGCAGCTACGACAATGGAGGTTCAGCAGGAGGTCCAACAAGGCAGCACTGGGCAGCTGATCTCGGATCAGATTTTATCTTCTATAGAGGTATTAGGAGGAGTCGTTCTTTAGGTGGAGTACCGATCAGAGGTGCCTCCACAGGTGGATGATGGTTTGGCATAGGTTTAAAGCCGAAGGATGTAGGGATAGGAGCCAAATTCTAACACCAGTGGCAATGATGCACAACATGGTTCTATGCGGGATGTGTGGGCATTGGAGAGCTGTGGCTCCGGGGAGATCGTGTCAAATGGTTCGTTTGCAACAATAGAGGACTTGGATATCTACGAGAAGATTGAGGTGAGCCTCGAGATGAGATAGGTGGGTCTGAGCCCAGATAGAGTTTGAGCTGCAGTCCCTCCAAGAGAAGCTGAAACGATAGTTGGTGCAAGTGCAGAAGAGGAAGACGCCAACAAGTCACAGGAGGATGCCTAGATACAAGTAAGAATCTTCAGCCCAGGTGGAAGCGATCATCTCAGAGGCCTCCAGGGGAGCTCCAGGGCTGAAGGATTTGGCATCGATGATGGAGGTTTGCAGAGGGAGCTATTAGGACGCGCAACGGTAGCAAGATCATGCAGATGGATCATACGAAGGTTTGCCAAGACTTGAAGGCATCAAGATAGAGATTGTTGGCATATCTGTAGTGCTCTCAAGCCTTGAGAGACCAGGAAAGGAGCTATGGGCTTGGCTCCAGGATTCTAGGACTAGTTTGGGTCTTAGGGCTAGGATCAGTTTGGTCCTAGAGTGGAGGTTCAGCCCTCTACAGTTATGAGGCCCTGATTTGTGGGACTCATGGGGGCTAATCTAAGTACGGATCAGATTTGGATCCATGGGGTTGAGTGCATGATCAGACCATAGGTGTACATAGGTTTGGGTGAGTACGTTCGGATTGGGTTAGCCTAAGAAGTTTTTGTGTTAGGACTTTGATCCATATAATAGATATATATACTTGTATATTGTAAACCCTAATAGATGAGAATCAAAGGAAGCTTTTCTTCCTAACCTCTCCCTCTCTCTCTGATTTTGCACACCACCCTAGGCAGCAAGGAAGAACCCTAAAGTGGGGGATGCCTCTCTCAAACCCTAACATCACCCTTTGTGTCGCCATCTCCCAGGTCTCCATGCTCCCTTTTAGGTATTACATCCCTAGCCCTAGTTCTTAGGGCCTTAGGAGTGGAAGATCAAATCTGAAGGTGCGTCCCAGGTCCCTGGAAGCTGGGGAGATGCAGACTAGGTCGCTAGTTCAGCCTTTTTGATGCGCAGCGATCTAGGGCATGATATTTGCTGTCCTTAGAGAGTCCGGAATGCCATGGACTCTTGCAGAGGACTTTGTCGCAGATCTCCTCAGGACCACGTAGATGCACGGTGGTTCTAACATGTAGGTTTCGATTGGGGTTTTTTCTCGAGCATATGAAATTTTGTGCGAGTTATGGCAGTATGAGTTGGTCCCCTAAGGTTTGGTGGAAGCATGATAATTTGTAGGATTTGGGGATGGCTGAATGGGGTGGCTGGCGTTGGTGGGATAGCAGTAGAGATGGGGAATGGAGAAGGGAGACTGATTCACGTACACCCAATCTGATCTGATCTGATCTGAGATGAATATGGGGCGGATATAGATATGATTTTTTCTGACAAGATGGGTACAGATATCGATCGACCCGACCAATATCCGATCTATTGCCACCCTAGTTCTATAACTCTCCCATTGCTAGAAAAATTCGGCTCATCATGAATTCTTTGCCGGATTGAGCTTTCATAAATAACTTCCTTGGTAATCCATGTGTGGCCTTCGCAAGACCTGTCCTTCCATCGGACGAGAAACTTGTAGTAGCCATAATTGTGAACGAAACAATAGCATCATCAAGATTTGTTTAGCGGCAAATGCATGGGCACGGATGGAACTTGATGACCGATCTCCTCCTCAACATCTCCATGGTGGCCGAAGTATGCTATTAATCTGGATACGTTAACATGCTATTTAAGAATGATTGTTTAAGCCCATCAGGCAAGATTTCTACATAAATGATTCTCCCAAACTCGAGTATTAATTTCTCAGCAAAGTTAGGCAATAAGTGTCAGGCAAATACGATCATGCTGCCAGTTGAGATCGGAGGCCTCTATCAGATCACTTTCAAAGCAACACAAACCCATATTCCACAAGTATGTCAATATGCTGGGATCCTACAAACCATCATACCCTTGGATTTCAATAGATACGTCTGTAAGCCAATCGAAAACATAGCCTTCCGTTACATTAACTCGAAAATTGGATTACAGGCTTCCAGAATGGAAGACAAGCGTAAAAAGCAGATACATCTATGCTAATCCAAGCGTAACACTGTTCAATTGCCATCGGACAACCTGTAATCTATTCTTACCATTTCAATAAGCAGTTCAGTTTTCTGCTAGAGAACAAGCAGTTCAGTTGGCAGTAACATAACGTTCACTTTTGGCGGCAAACAGCAGGCATCCACCTCAAGTTCAGCTTGACTAGAGCTGTCAAAATGGGCCGGCCTGCCCCGACCCACTTCTAAATAGGTCGGGATAGGTTGGCCCGTTTAACTAGCGGATTAAAAAAATTCCAACCTGACCCGACCCATCATGGGCCGCAGGTTAAACAGGCCAACCCACCAAAATTCTAAAAAAAAAAAGCTATAAACAGCAATATAAAGTTCAATTTAAGCTCAAATCAACCTATTAAAGTCTCACTTCTCAATTCTTAGAGTCATAAAATGAAATTGTCAAACTTAAATACTTAATACAATCCAAACTTAAAAGACTTAAAGTTTCAAGTTTTAAACTAATTTAGAGACAAATCAAAGTCCCAAAAAATTATCCTCCATATCATCATTGTGGTCCTCATCATTCAATTCTTCACCCTCTTCCTCTTCTTCATCAATTATCTCTTCAATAATATTAGAACCCTCTTTTGAAAGAGATATTTTCACTTTTATTGCTGAATCATCATCTTCATCTACAAGTACCATAAGCCAAAATAAAAATCAACCATCAAAAAAAATAAGCAAGAAGCAAAAATCAAGTAACATATAAAGCACAAGACAAGCTTATCATTAAGAACAAACTATGCAGCCAATTGCGAGTATAAAGAAGAACCTATATTTTCTCTAAAAGCATGCTACTTCTATATTTGTTGAGCACTCAAGCACCAATGGAAATGACCAATTCCGATGCAATAGTAGTAATGAAAATAGCCAAAACATCACATGCCATTATTGAAAAATTGAAAACTGATACTTATGACTCTTCCCATAGTGCAATGCATCCAATTCTTCATAGACTCCAAACTCAAGTTTTAGCTCCTCCAAATAGAGATCCAATTGAGATTTTCTAGCTTTTGTAATAGTTTGGCTCTTAAACATTTTAATTTTCTACATCAATTACAAATACAAGTTAGATATATAACTAATAAAACAAATGTGAATATGAAAAAAACATAAAAAGAGCACAAAATGAGACACTTATATCAGATATTTTTGCCTTTATTTTTAATTAATCCTCCACTTGACATTGGCGTATATGCATGTCATATGGATAGAGATTGGGAAGAACTACTTGGTGCATTTGTGGAGTTGGCATATTACTCAAAAAGCTTGATCAACTTTGTCCTCACCTCCTTCACCATATCTTTTACTTACTTGCATCAATCTTTGAGTAAAAGTACTCCAACATTATAAGCATGATGCGTGGGTCAAGAACAGCTCCAAATGTAAGTGCAACACAATATTGACTCCAATATTTATCGAACTTGTCTTTCATCCTCTCGTACATTCCACTTATCACCATATCTTCATTCCTCTCATTTTCCAACAACAAGCACTCAATCTTCCGAACTTGTATGAAATAAAGATTGGAGGTAGGATAAGAAGAACTGAAAATCAAGTTGGTAGTCTCATAAAATGGCTCTAGGAACTCACATATTTTCTCTCCTCTTATCCATTCAAGGGATGCAGGGCAAAATTTATAGTTGTTATCAACGAAATAGAGAGAAGCAAAAATTTTTTTGCATTTGATTGCACTCTCCAACATCAAATATGTGGAATTCCAACGGGTAGACACATCCAAACGTAAGTCAATAGAAGTGTCAATACCACCAACCCGCTTAATACGTTTATCAAATTTTTGCATCCTACTCTCCAAACACTTCACATACTTGATTGATTCCCTAATCTTAACCAAATTATCATTGGCTACTTTCAACCCTTCTTGAACAATGAGGTTAAGAATGTGAGCATAACACAGTACATGAAAAAACTCACCACCATACAATAAACTATCATTCAAACAAAGCCACTCTTTCAAATTATCTTGCATATTATTACTAGAAGTATTATCTAGAGTCAGAGAAAAAAATTTATTCTCAATTCTCTAATCCTTCAAAAATTCGTACAACTTTACAGCTAATCAACCCCCGAGTGTGGAAGAGGTATATGAGTAAAATTCAGAATTTTACTATTCAACTTCCAACCATCATCAACATAATGAGCAGTCAGAGTAACATAACCCTCACTAGTGCATGCAGTCCATACATCAAAAGTCAAGCAAACTCTATTGAGAATCTTAGCTAAGAGTTGTTTCAACTTCTCTTTCTCACTGAAATAAATTTTTGAATATCACTACAAATAGTATTCTAGAAATAGGAACAACACCAGGATTGATATACTTCACCCAAGCCCTAATCCCAGGATACTTAACAAATGAAAACGGTAAATCATATTGAATAATGGCAGATGCACACAATTCACAAGAAACTTTTTGATCTATTTTTCTAGATCTTTATTTTCATCAGTACCAATTATCATTTGCCCTACATCATGAAACTTTCTCATAGGATACTTTGGAAGATGATGGGTCATAGAACATGTCCGATATTTTTTCCCGTCATTTTTATATTGTCTTTCACATCCATTACAAGCTGCCCTTTCTACACTATCTTTGTCTTTTCCCATTAGTATGACATAATTCCAAACATCAGAATATTCTTTTGCCCCCTTATTTGATTTCTCAACCCCAGATTCAGTTTCACTTTTACTATCTAATTTGGATTCTTCAAGCACTTCATCACCATCCACATTTACAACTTGATTCATTATGCTCATAGACCCAGTTATGATGCAAGTAATCCACACAATAAAGAAACAAACTGATAATCTACCAATCAACAAAAAAAATCAATTAAGACAACAATCAAACAAAACAAAAGTATAAATAAGAGATTCAAATAGTTACATGCATAAGAAAACAACACAAAAATTAGGTTATTAGGATTCTGCGGATGGCACCGGTGGGCATGGGGAAGCCCGGGTGGAGAGGTGGGGGCATGGAGCGAACTCACGCACGTGCTGGATGGAGGAGTTGAGAGGGAGCGAGGGCGGAAGAGCCCGCCGGGGACTAAGGGAGGGAGGGGCAGGGGGATGTGAGCACAGCGGTCGTGGGGGCGCATCATAGGGAAGAGGTGTGGATGGGGATTGGGGTGAGGTGCAAGCATCGGGACGGGTGCATGCGGCCATAGGAGAAGTCACAGCCTCGCAAGGGACTGGGGCAGGGGAGCTCGCCAGGGAGAAGGGGGAGTGCGGGGGATGGAAGCGCGGCACCGGAGAGGAGCTCGTCGGAGAATGGGGGAGGGGGGGCCGAGATACAAGCATCGAGGAGCGTAGAGCTCGCGGGGCCCAAGCACCGGGAGGGAGGGAGGGGGGGCCAGAGGCCACGATACGAACGTCGAAGAGCGCAGAGGAGCTCGCGGGGGCTAAGATGCGCTCGCCGGAGAGTGGGGGGAGGAGGGGCCGTGATACGGACGCCAAAGAGCACGGAAGAGCTCACTGGGGCTGTATTAAAAAAACAAAAAAAAATCACCATCGACGATGAAAACTGAGCAACCACCGACAGCAACAGCTCTCTCGATCTCTCTTCTCTTTCTCGATGAAAGGAGAAAAAAGTAAGAGGATAAATAAATTTGGGTTTGGAGGTCGGTAAATAATTGATTAATTTTGATATATTTAAAAAAAAAGATAGATGAGTCCATCCTGATCCATCCGTCAATCCAAATGAGACGAATCATTTGATCCACTTTTAAATGAATTGCTAAAACATAAATTCAACCCACCCATTTATATGATAGGACGGACCAACCTGATGGACCCAACCCAAATTGACAGCTCTACTGCATTGCTGCACAGGGTTAAAAGTAATTAGCTATATAGCTTAAAAAGCAGCACAAATCACAAATAAAAAAAGACAATTCAAAATCATAAATCATAGAAAACCAACAAAACATAGTAACGAGCAAGGCTATATAGCTTGAAACCACATAAGCCCCACCCGGCACCTGAGAGGATCTGAGATCAAATTATATGGCTGAACAGGCCTCCAAGGCAAAACAGCTGCATTAAGAATGAAAATGGAAACACATTCCGCAATTCACATTTATATCAATCTATGGTTCTTCTATCATTTTCCCCCTTTCATGATGATGCAACATAATGTTCCCACACGCCGCATGATGAAACATTGGGATTGGGATGTAAATAGCTATAGGCCATTCCTCAAAGGCATTTTACTCATCTCAATCGAGGAATAAATTATATATTGCCTATATATACAACAGACTGGCAAGGGCATGGCAGCAAAATGGGGGTCTATCGAATGTTAGTTTAACTGGCCCAGTACAAGCCAACACCACAGGGCATGGCTAGTGTTTTTTTAATACAAAACCCCCCTTCAACATTCTCCCAAAGGAGATCATTCTATCTATTCTATGCTGGCGAGAGAACAGAGCTCATTGTAATTGATTTGAAAGACATCCACATGAGCCTATAGCGATTGCTGCCAGAATTCCATTGCCAAATAATTGTACAAGAAAAGGAGTCAGCTATCATCATCCAAAGCTCCAACATATGTAAGGTCCGTTCTTCTCACCCTCACAGCCCCCTTGAGCCAGCTGCAAGCCTTGAGATTAGAATGATCCCCTCCCCAACACAAATCATATTGCTGTTACCGCCTGAGGAAGAAGCAGAACTCGTACCATCTTCCAGCAGCGTCCATGGGTCAAAATCCATGTCCAGATACTGGGACGGTACTGCCTTGCTTCTGCCCGATAGGTTAGTAGAAGTGCGGGTGGTGGGAAGAAATCTTTGGTGGGCGCTTAGAGTAGATGTTATGGGCTGAAGTGGTGCAAGCTCCACTGAAGACGGAAGATGGCAAGGGATAAAAAAAGGATGAGACGTAGGGAGAATTGGCATTGCGGCTTGGATACGCCGCCGAATTGTTGCGGGCAACTCCATGCGGTCCAATTCAGCCTACAAAAATGAAAAACAATAATTCTATATAAGGAACAAATAAATAAACGAAATTGTCATTTTTTAAAATGGCTGACCATTCAACAGAGCACATGGTCGACCAACAATGTGCGAAACCATGACAGTGTCAGTACAAGGACTTTGACTTAGAAACTGATGTAAAAATAACATGATAATAACAAAGTAGAAAAGCAATATGACATTTCCATTGCAGCCCAAAGAATCAAAGGAAAATTACATTTATCAGCTAAGTAGGAAGCTAAGTTATTCTAAGGTGATATTTGAGATGGAAACCAACCATGAAAACATTTTTAAAAAATGGAAATTAGGAATAGAAGGTTAGTTATCCTTGAATTAATAATTGGCAGCTCCACAGTAAACACCACCACTATTACGTAGCTTCCAACTTTTAAGTCAAAGCAATGGCAACTGTTGCTACATGAACTATTCAAGGATCACAGACATAGAAAGGGGCAGGATGATAATAAAAACCTCTCTTTCCATAAGAACCCACTAAGAGTTTGCAGTTCTGTTTAAAAGCATTAAACCATATGCAACCAGGGCATTTCTTAAAAATTTAATTTCCCTTTCTATGAAGTTTTATTTTTATCAAACTATGCAAATGGAACTGACCTGCAAGCTCTCTGCTGTCTCACGATCAAATGCAGAAAAATCTCTAGGAGATTTAACAGTCGATTTGGAGACAGACTTGGGCTTCAGCCAACTTGGCTTGCAGTTGCTCAGCAAGCCATGTAGGACACACAAAAGCCTGTCAAATAAGCTATCACTAGAATAATCCAATGAGGCAGCAACAGAACCTTCCACTAGTGTCTCTGCATCCTTTTGTGAAGAACCGACATGCATAGGAAGGTATAGGTCTGCATCCTCATGCACAACTCTTGCTCCAAGTAATCGAAGTATGATTGCTGCAAGCATTTGCCTCATGTTCCTTGAAGATTGTTCCCTGTATGGATAAGAATTCAGGACAAGAAGGAAAATTCCAGAGTTATACTAAGCTTATCATTCACCCAAAAGAGAGATGTGAAAATATTATATAGCTAAACCTAATAAAAGAATAGAAAACAAAGATACAACATCAATCTATCAGTTTCTAATATGCAACTTTCCCACAAGCATAGAAGGAAAACCATTAGATTTCCACACGTTCTCTTTACAAATCATCCTATCAAGCATGGCAATTTTTAACCACTTCCAACTTGACATAGGTCTAGCATCATCAGCAGCAGCACACACTCTATTAGGTTATGCCCCACCAAATCACTGCTTCTGTTGCAATATTTAAATTTTTTTTACTCCAAATTACCGAGCAAAAAGATTACTCAAGCATTATGTTTTAAGCAAATGATGATGGGAATATGGTGACAAGGTGATAGAACAGTGTGAAGAAGAGTTCTGATATAATGATGAAAATTTCATGCTGGTAAGATCCCCAGAATTGCCTTTGTATAACAGATCACATAAACAGAGCTCCTTGTACTTAAAATGCCTTGCAAATAGTATTCTCAGCAAATGAGAATATCCCAGTTCTGGCATAATGCTGTGACCTACCATAATGCTGACTCCTGTCAGTACCATTCACAATCCGTAATCTAATCTCCTATTCTTCGAAATTCATATCTGTTAAACAACCAACAACAAAACCCTTACCTTTTGCTCCAGAGATGATCAATCGTGTAAGGTAATTAACATTAGCTTATCACCAGCGGTACCAGCTAGTTCTTACCAGATTTCCAAAATGGAAGTCACTTTAAAGCATCAGGAAATGTTTCCAGTAAACCTAGTCTCTCATTAGTGTTTATCCCCTGTTAATAATACTACTGCAGATATGTTAATCTCTATTCATCTGGTAAGCTACCGGGCCCCTTTTGCGCCACATGATTTGTAAAGAAAAAGGATGTGTGTAGGAACACGTCTGTGTGCATGTGTTTGTTTGGAAGGGGGGGTCGCAGTTGGCAGTGTAAGTTAGTCCACCATACATCAGTAGTCTTACATGAGGCAGCAAAAAGCGATCCCCATCCCTCGTGTCAAGAGTAGCCAGCTAGATGATGTTCTACAAGCACAAACCTTTACTAGAATTGGGACAAACACATTCAGGCATAGCCTACACTCCAACACGTAAATAGTTCATGTAACTCAGCACATATACAACAACCCGGACTAAAATATAAAAAAGTCTACTCAGCCTGGAATGTTAGCCTTGGGTGAAGATATTATCAAACTGATTTACAAACTTCATATATGCAGTCACGATCCTGTTGCTCATGATAGAATCTAGAGTAGAATGGCAATCAAATTCTACATGTTCTCTTCATATATCATATACAGGATTGACGAAAAATATGGCTTAATTATCACAAAACATCTCTCTTCTGTTACCCATAGCAAGCCTATTTCCTTGTTCCTAGCAACATAAAGCTACACTACTATATCCGCAGATTGGTGATAACATGTGCTTTTAATATTAAGTTACTAAAAATCTGACCGAATACACAAATGATGTTTCTGAAACTGATAGATGACACTACTTTAGTGGGTCATGCTACATCCTAACCAAATCATGTTAATTTGAATATCAAAACTATGGTGCAGAAGGTCATTAGGAACTTTATAGGAGTTGAATGTCTAGGATCTTTAGAAGCAATAAAAGGAAGCCTTTGCTAGCCAAAAACTGTTCTCGGGTCCTTACTTGATTTCATCAACACTCAAAAAAGTCCTCAAACAAGCTAGCAACCATGCTAAACAATTTGTATTAATGTTTAGTTATCCCAATACAAGCAAGACCTATACTGAATACTCAGCCTTGATGTTATATGCTATAGAGCTTGATGAGGTAGTGATTGATACTACGTGCAAAAGTTGTGGGTCGGGTTGTACATCAATTATCCAGTGAAGTTGTGTTGGTCAAAAATAAATGGTATGCTTCCAGAGCTTTTTTTTTCATGATTATTAATGTTGTTGTTAGAAATTGATTGGTAATGGACAGTCTGCAAGCTTCTTCTTTGACTTTTTGGCTACCAGGACAGATTGTTGATAGGCTTTGTTGGTCGGGCAACTTGGGAGCAGCGTTGAAACTGTTGGGCACTCTTATCAATAATAATCCCTGACAATTGCCACCTCCATTGGTATCTAGCATGGATGCAGTCTGGAAGGTGATCGAAGACATTCACTTCCCTAACAAGGGCTGTGATGATTGCTGGAGTTTGTCTTAAACTCCAACAATCTACTCTCTTTAAAGTGCTTGATAGCTTATTCAATCCAAATATCCACTGGCTAGTTGAACTGATGTGTGTTTTCCTAATTAGATTCATAAATCTAGTTGCTGCCTGTATAAAGCAGTTATGGACAGGTTGTTGGTTCAATCCCAGTTACAACCTTTGGGAATATTACTAGATGGATCATGCACATTATCTAGATCCAACCAGAAACTCAAGATTAATTATTCTTTCCATGCTCGTATTCTACTTACATATGGCAGTCTTGCAGGATGACATTGGGGTTTCACTGCATTGTAGTTCCTAATTGTTGCATGAACTTGATGATATTAAGAGGATCTTTCAAACCAAGGATCAAGCATACGTACTATCAAGAGCAATCATGTCAGCTATGGTATGGTACATTTGGCAAGAAAGAATAGAAATAATTTGAAGGCAATAGGATGCATAAGGTGGATCTGTTGAAGCAAATAGTTGCCACCATATCTATGCCATTTTAGACTGCAATTTGAAAATTGAGGCTACTGGTTTAAAAATAGCCATGTTGCATAATTGGAATGAAACTGCAATTTGACAATTGAGGCTACTGGTTTAGAAATAGCGACATGAAAAAAAATTGGAATAGCAAGTTGTATAAGAAGGAACACCAGCATATTTCTTTTCATGTGATTCCACTAGCTAATGGGTTGCTCAACTTAAATTTTGATGGCTCTACATCATCCAAATGCTGGTTATGGTGGATTAGTAGGGATGAAGCTAGCGATCCTCTATTATTGTATCAAGGTAGGCCATCATTCCATCCACATATATCATATGTTGAATTGTTGAGTTCTTGTTAAGGAGTGAGAGACATGCCATACAACTGAAAGGAAATCATATCAGACCTCTCTAGATTAATGAGCAATTAACCGAAGGAAATCATATCAGAACTCCCTTATTATGGATTCTATACAATTCAATAGTAGTTGTGAAGTAGATTAATAAGAAACAGGAACCATCTTGGGATGTTCGCCACCTTCTTGCGAAATTAACTGTCTGACCTCTCTAGGTGATTATCAGGTCAGTCCTCTATGGAGAGAAGGAAATCATGACACAGTCCTTTGATCAAAACTGCTCCACCAAGTACCCTAGGAGAAGATCTAGTTGTTGCTTATCCAAAACTATATGCCCTACCTCTGACACTTGGTTCTGTTACTGATGATGATACATCAGGGAGAGCATAAACAGAACTTGTAAGTTTGTACCATTATGTCTGAGTGAGTTTTACCTATTTTCTTCAAAAATCTGACAGCTACTTCTCTCACTAAACCAGCAGGAAAGGTTGCTAGGTAGGAGATATCCAAGCTTCAAATTATTACCCGATGTTAGATGGTTAATGTAATAATTAAAACTTAAGATACCATCAGAATCAACTAACTAGATCCATGTCAAAAATCAGAGTTTACATAAGTAATTGATTAAGATCTTGGCCCTACGCATTGGTTTGCTGGTCCTTCTCTAATGTAAAAGAATTACTAATGTGGCAACACAGTTGTATCCCTCAATGGCATATCAGCCATTACCCACTACTGTCAGTTCACCATGCAACTTCATAAAAGAGCTTGTAAAATATGTTGTTGCAGGCAGCAAATATACCTACCCTTCCCTTCCCTGATCAAACATAATAATAAATAGTAAAAAACCACTGAAATAAACTAGAAAGATACAAATATTATATAAATTCCTACATAAAGGAATTTATAGATACAGATATATGCACCACAACATCTCCCAATGTTCATCTCAAGCCATTGCAATTGTCCAGATTAGCAGGAGAATGAGGTGGGCAGGGAGAGAGACCAAATGGTGACATCTGGATTCCACAAACAAGATATCAAATCCAAGGATCTTCCTTATCACTGCAGAAAGGAAATTGTTGTCCTTCAATAGAAAAGAAGCCCCAGTTTTCCATTTCTCAGCCCTCAAGGGTATGTTTTGTTGCAAGGAAATCCATGAAAAGGGAAGCAAAACTAAGATTTCTGCATCAAAATGGAAAAAATTCTAGAAAACTAGTTATAAATTTTCCAAATTTGTTAGTTTCTAATGAAACAAGCAAATAGAAAACTTGATTTTCCAAGCAAAATGAGTTTTCCAAGCAATTTTCCTTGCATCCAAACATACCCTAATAGATTCACCTAGGAGGAAAACAAGAATAGTGAAAAGAATTTTGCGAAAACATATTGAAAGAGCAAAAAGAAAATGTGGAACTCCAAGTTCACAACAATCTTAAATGGGCTGAAGAAAGTGAAAATTTAGAGTTACAGAAAGGAGCTAAATTGGAATTTCTTGCCCAACAAAAGCCGGGGGATATCACTGAAGGTTAAGTGTCCCTCCAGATCTAAGGCAGTTTAATTAACCATGCCAAGAACTAACTTTGTCAAAGATGCTTACAGTAGAATTCTAGTGAACATCACTCTATAAGAAAATCTACAAACATTAGACCATGAGCTTGTCCAAAAAGGAAGAATTAGTTGGATATTGTGGGAGGCAATACATAATTGAATGGTTATTTTTTTTTAAAAAAAAGTCAGTCTACTAATGTTATGCTAACATGGTAATAAGGGAAATAAAGGAATTAGTATCTTATAAAGATGTTATTAAGAAGAGAAGGGAGAAAGGTGACAGAAAAAATAACAGATCTGGTTGCAACCTTCTAAGACAATTGACAATAACCAACCATTAACTGCTGCCAAATAAAGATAATATAGGGCAATTATCAAGAATAAGTTTAAGATCTGCAGTTACCTATCAGTGTAAATGATAGGAAGCAATCTCAAAAGAAATTGCAAGCGCAACCACAAGGACGCTTTCAATGCTGTGGCAGACGGTGGTGTAGAATCACTAACTCCAGTTGATCGCCTGCCCAACACCGGGCTTCCACCACGCATACCTTTGCGGATGCTGCTTTTGTTTGATGAACCTTCAGCTCCAGAAGATGCCGCACTAGCCTGCTTATTAACACCACGTGTTATTGTATTAATTTGTTGATCAATAGCACCCATCTGCTTTATCAATTCAGCTGCAAATAAATTGCGTATATCACTAGAACTCCTGTCTATACATGGAAGTGTTAATTCTGCAAGAGCTTTCTCAGTTATATACTGCTGGGTAGAAGTGAAGCCTTCAGCATCAATATTATGAACATTCATTTTACCAGGTCTTTTAACATCAATGCATTCATCCACAAGTTCCCCTTCTTCAATAGAAATGGCTTCCAACTTCCTCTTATCACCTCTGTTAGCTACACCATCGGCTGTGGAACTTGACCAACCCACGGTTTCCAAAACTGGGATTTTGTTGAAAGAACTTTCCGCTGAGCAACATGTAATAGTTGTTGCCTGATGGATTTCCGTCCCAGAAGGACATCCTGACCAGCTAAAATCCATTTTATGTCCATTACGAGTGACTCCTGTTGCAAATTTCCAAGCAGATGGACAACTTCTGAGTAAAGAGATGCTGCATCAGGTCTAACTAGGATCCTTGTAAGAATAATTTCAGTAAATTTCTTTTCACTTTCAGAAAGTACATTTCCAGCATTTGGAGATAGGGATCGAATTGCCTCCACTAAGGACATGCTCTGAGTCTCAATTTTTTCAACAAGAGCTTGCTCATTCAAAAGAAGCCTCAAAACAACCCACTGCCAATGAAACTTTGCAGGTTGCAAGTTATCTAAAACATGCACGAGCTGATCCTGAAGCTTTGCCTCATTTTCAGCAAATGCTCTTTGTTCATTAGGCCCTGAAATCCACGATCCATCATCCAGCATAATAGTAAATGCTGGCATTTTGCAATCAATGAGAGCATTCAGAAACAGCCGTGCCCGAAGAGGAACAAATGCCATTGTTTTCAAATGTTTATCTGGGCTATGCAGTTCAAGCATCGCAGCAAATTCAGAATCAACATCAGTAGCAAGAAGATCATAAAGAGCATGAGTATTTCTAAAACATAGTTCTCGAAATGGCTGATGCCGTATAGCATCACCAATTGCCACTGACAAATACTGGTACAGTTGGACGTCTTCCCGAGTCGCAATATTGATGTTGAGAATATATGGCCTCCAAATGACCATTCCAAAGATTGAGTAAGCAGGAGGAAAACCAATTAAGCGGAAGCATGCGCTGCATCCTTGAAAGAGCTAAGATATACGATTCACCAAGGATTTCCGCAACTAGTCCATCAGACACTGTTCTGCAGTTCCCAACAAGAAGCCGAAACCAATGAACGTAAATTTCAATGCAATGATCTAGCTTGAAACTGCCAACGGAACGGGACATCCCATTCGAACTGGATCTTGCACTCCTAATAAACTGCAGAACATCCAAGCCCTCCTTTAGTTTGAAGGCTGTTACCATCCTTTCCAGGCTAGTAGCACCATGAATGATGGCCCCAACAACAAGCGCAGATACAGCAGCTGCCACTTTTGCAGCCCTTCCAACAAACACTTTTGCAGAATTGTTCATAAGTTCATTTGAATGATTTCCATATATGTCATGAGTTTCAGAAGATGGTTGAAACTGACTTCGATGAGTCTTCCCAGGAGCAAAAGTCCCAGAAATAGATGAAGAAGCTTCAGCAGCCAAAGCTATCTCAAATGTGCGGCTCATACGCTCTCCAAGAGCTTCCTTAAGCAAGCAGAGAGAGGTTATGTGAATTTGCAAAATGTGCCGTACACAATTCATTGAATTTGTCGTAGACGAAAAGCTTTGGTAATTACTACTTGTAAAATCTAGCAGTTTTGATATGGCAGGCCCCACATTACCAACAATTGCAGAAACAGCAGAAGCCACTATTGAGGGATCTCCTTCTAGAGTTGCCCCACCATTTTGCCTAATACAGTCTAGTAGGCCTAACACAATATCTTGAGCTACTTGGTTACTGTCTTCCCAAGTTTCTAATGATGAACCTTTAGGATTATTGACTGGAAAAGGTTTTCTTCTTTTCCATAAAAATAGTGCACAACTTCCTCGACACGTCGTTGCACCATCTCTTTCAGGTGGGCTAGTCCTTGATAATCTCCCAGTCATCTTTGACGGATATACTCATCAGTGTCTTCAACACCTGTTGGGACTCCAGAAGAAACACTAGATCACCATCAAGTGACCGTCCAGCATCGAGTTCTGCAAGCAGCCTCTGATCACATGTAGCTCTAAAAGTTTTTCCCATTTTGTCACACTAGCCACATCTCTATATTTCTTCAGTAAATTTCGAGCATAAGCAAAAGCCACTGACCCAAATGACCTTCCATTGGGCGTCACGAAAGCAACAGTTCGGTGCATTAAAGTAGTTAGAACTTCAGGTAAAAGATCTGTTGCTGGAAGTACATTTTCATACCTGGACCAAGTTAAATATTAGATCTAAGAAAAGTAAACAACAGTAACCATTGTCATGATAAGCTAAGTTCAAGCTCAACATATTTGATATCAGAATTAATATTCCAAAACGATGATAGAATAACATCAACAAGCAAACCATTGTCAGCTATTAGTCTTCAACATAATATTATCATGAGAAGAAACAATTATTCATCTTAAATATCAGAATATTAGGCTGATTTTTGTGGAAAATGTGGTTCTCATTTCAGGAAGCATGAATTTTCAAGATATTTCCAACTTGTGTACCCCTCTCCCACCCACCAATGGAAAGGGTTGGGAAGAGGGAAGAGAGAGATCCTTCAAATAAGAAATATTATAGCAATCAGAACATGCTGAAAATGCAGATTAATGGTTCAAGAAATTATTAACACTCCATGGATTTGACAATATACTGTGCATGCATATATGGAGGAGAGAAAGGACATGCCAATAAATAGTGCTAGATGCATAAGAAACTGTGACATACATAAACACATAAAGAAAGATAGAACCTAGGAAAAGGCAAACTCACAGATTGGGAAATTCAAGGTGTCGAAGATACTGCAGCAAAATTCTTGCAGTGATCATTCCACAAGAACCTTAAGCCATAGACCCATCTTTTCTTCTCTATCGTTGTCACACGATATTGTTCCTAATTCTACCAAAATCCCCATAACAGCAATTGGCATCACAGCAAATCATGTCATCAGCGCCTAGCTTCCCTTTATAAACAACTACAATTTCAGAGTGACAACACCAATTATGATATGGATTACAACTATATATGTCATAAGTTGCTAGACATTAATTTTCACAAATGTTTCAAGAAATATGGATCCTCCATTGTCATCCAGAACAATCTTTTGAAAGTCGCCGAAAAATATATGACACAACTCACACCTTTCTTCCACAATGAAAGAGGTTAAAGGTTTGCTTCAATTTGTATTTCAAGAATTTCTCAAAGTATTTTCTTTGCATTTGTATTTCTGGGTTTTTAACAGGTTTTACCCTTTATTCATGGAACCACTGTGACTCAGGTTCTAGTCTGATATTATTATGAAGAATTTATCTTATTCACATCAAATCCTCTATCTCATGGATTCACACTTTCCCTCATGCCGACAGCCAAACATGCTCTTGTTCATGAAAGTCTGTTTTCTCGGTTATCATGTCACTGAAGCCACCCCTTTTCCATGCCAGACTGATGTGTTCATGTTCTTAGTACTTCTGTTTCATCCCATGCCTTTGCTAGAATAATCAATTCATGGTTTGTAACTTGCTCTTTGATAAAAAAGGACTTTGTAGTGGGGTTCAAGTAACTATATTTGAATGCACTTTCCAATGTAGACTGATTTTTCTCCACTCTAAGCTATAAGAGACTAAATATCATTTAAATGGATTGTAAAAAGCATCTATACATTGTCCAACTTTTCTTGGTTCTTCAGTAAAACTATTTTAGAAAATCAAGATTCTTCTCATTTTATTACTATGTAGCACATCCAAGCAGATGTGGAAATCAATATAGATATATGTATAAGCTAATAGTGATGTTTTAGTCTTAAATTGTCAAAGGGTTAGGCATCCACCACTTATTTCTTTTTTGATCTTGGTATATCATGAGCTTGTTATACATGAATTTGTTATGAGTAAGTGCTAGTGATGCATTCAGCATAACTGCCGGGGAACTTAGCACCCAGTCCTCATACAAAGCATTTTACTTTTAGTCCCTGTAAATAGTTAGGCTTCCAGTTTCTATAGAGTTGGGCTTGTTTTGTACAAAGTTGTCCTTGTTTTCCACAAAATTATACACAAACCAGGGATTAAACAGAAGATGGCCATAAAGATCAAGGACCGGATAAATAATTCAGTCAACAGGCTTTAAACATAAAACGGCAATCAATCAGGGTCAGCCTCAATAACCCCTAAACTTTCTGTTTGCTGAGTTGTCCTTTCACATGGTTTTCTTGCTTTATTACTATATCATATATTAATGTTAATTGGATGGTCCAGCTAACTTGTGTTCTACGCGCTGAACGATTACTGAGATCGTGTGTTTCTTCCTTTCCTACAGTGACACTTTTCTCTTAATGATGTCAAAAGCACTGGTATACTAGAGGTAATGCCACGCTTGTCTTCTTGTCAAGAAAAATATTGCACTGACCCATACATCGGGTCAGGACAAGAAGTGCTTAGTTCAACATATAAGTTCTGCATGAACTTCTGAACAGCTGCAGCAATTTTGCACTTCTTGGACAAGCAGAGCAAGACAGAATCACATTTTGAGAATATAGTGATATCAAAAGCAAGTTCCAATAGCTCTCCATAACTATTCCCCTTTCTTAATTTCACACATAGCACAAAAGGAATGAGCAACTAACATATATAGCATGAAAAATAAGAAACAAAGCACAGGGCACCATTAAGGTAATATAATGACAAAAAATAAGTAAACAATGCTAAAATATTGAAGCAAGATGTAAGTGCAGGAATCTTGTAATGACAACTGCTACCAACAAAATGAAAATCACAGGGCTTAAAAAAAGCACATCAGCCAGCTGTAGATGTCTAAAACTAAAGGAAAAGGTAAAACCAAGCAGACTTTGGTCATAGAATCATTATGAACAAGACTGCAATAACCAAAAAAGTAAGGGTAAAAAATCAAATATATTCTCCATACATCCAGACAAATATCATTCACAGGACCTTCAGGCAATGGAAAATAAAATCCAATATAAAGAAGGCATACATACCTTTGCAGGGATGATAAAAGAAATGACTCCCAACTTTGCAGACTTGATTTTCTCTATTTTTGGTAACGTAATATTTCTCCAACAAGAACAGCAGTGCTTGGACGACCAAGAGTCTTTGGTAACAACCAGACCAAGAGCTTTACCACTGAAACCAGGTCTGAAGCTGTATCCAATATATACAGAATGGACAATAGCTCATCTTCACCAATTCTCCATCGTACAGAAATTCCATCATCAGTAGGTGCAGAAAAGACCCCAGTACAATTGCTCACCTTGGAAGTAGCTTTTTCATTTTCTTCAACAAGTTGCCTAATTGTTTTTAACAACCAAATTGATATGGATCTCTTCTCAAGCCACCTCAGCTGCTTTATGGCCTTCCCAATATCACTGAGATGTGTTGCCTTCATCAGATCAACATCTTTAGGAACTTCACTTTCACTGACAGATTTGTGGTGAGAGCAGCTCACTTTATTATCACACACATGACTAGTAGATGCCCCCTGGCTGCTTTCAATCCTAGCAGCTGCCAATTGTGCTAGACTCTGTGTTTTACGCACAGTTTTTTGCCTACCCTTGAAGGATGTTTAGTTGATTTAGGAGGTGGCTCCACCTTGAATGACTCCTGGGATTTAGGTCCCTTCCTCACCCACCAAGTATCTTCATCATCTGACTGATTCGAAGAAAACCTTGAAGAGGAGAGCCCCTTTCATCACCTAGCTTCTGCCTCTTTGCACGCCTACATTCCTCGCAGCCAGGTGTCCCTTCTGTCAAATCAACTTTTATGTCAAACGAACCTAAAGGTCTCCTGAAACTCCCCTGGGATTCATCAGGGCATGTTCCCACTTGATTTGAATAGGGATATGGAAAACGTAAAAAGTTGCAATCAAAATCTTCAGCTCCGCAGTTTCATCCTTCATTTTGACATGCTTACCACCTCTTACAGCAGCAGAATGATCCCTATGTTTTTGTAGAGCAAAACTCTGATAGCTGTCACCTTTGGAGCTCATGTGATTGGACTCACCACTTAGAAGTCCATGAAGCATTAGTCTACGCTCATTTGAGTAAACACATACAGTCTCATCCAACAGTGGTGCTTCCACAATCTTTGCTTCTTCTAAAACAGCAAACAAACAGGACCCTGGCAGCTGCTTCAGAATTTTTTGATGTCTACTTTGTCTTTCCAAATCCACAGCAGTCACATTCCTATCCATGATTCCACTAACAATTAGCTGCCTTACATAAGCCTGAGGAGAGAAGATGCCATTACGAATGAGTTCCATGATGAAAACTTCAACACGCTTGAAACCTCCAGAGCTCCCAACTTCATGCTGATCTAGCCAACACACAATAATGTCATGCAATGGACCAGGGCTTTGGAATATATCCATTTTATGTTTTCTGTTGCCCAAGTTCTTCACATTATTCATAGCAGAAAATTTTTCCACCAATGCTCCACCTAAGAAAGTGTCAAGAACAGAAGCTGTTTCCCACTGTTACTAAATAACAATGTACTACCACTCTTAGACTGGGATGAGCTACACATGTCTTCGATTTTAAGCTTCAAAAGCAAAAGTGCAAGATACACTTGTGAGAAATCTTTTCTGCCTGTATATCTGTGATTCTGTGACAGGGAAGTACGGCAATCTCTATAGTCACAAGTCGCCCATTCACATAGAAAAAACACAGAGCAAATAAGAGGCAAGCCAACAGTTCCAATCCACTTCAAAGAAGACCGCAAACATGGACTGACTTCAGCAATCCATTGTTCTTCAACAGCAATATCAGACAAATGTTCAAAGAGAGAATTATAGGCAAACTTCAGATCTCCTGTTGTCAAAGCCTTATCCAAAGCCTGCACAACTTTAGCTGCACCATGTCCTTGAAGGCTGGGATTTACAATTTTGGCAAGATTAAACGCACGCTTCTGAATGGAGGAAACAGTATAGCCACAGGACAAGTACTGAAGATAAGCATCTCGAGTGTCGAGTACACTATCTACACCCTCAGGTACCTTCAGTACAGTATTTCTACAATCTAAATCAGGTGCCACACAGGATGGAAGAGGAAAGCAATCCAAAGCAACAAAAGTATCTGGCACAGACAGAATCATGTACCGCAGAATCCCAACCAGTGCAGAAGTGGGCGATGGTTTTTTCAAATTATCTACTGAACTCAAGTCACTGGAAGAAGATCATTGATAGACCGAACAGCTATGTCCACAAGCATGCGTACATTGGTCTGCGACAGCACAATGCTCTCCATTAAGTCAAATACGACAGGCAAAAGCAACTCTAAAGCTTCAGCTGAATCCTTCTCCTGAATGCATAGATTGAACAAACATTAAATCCTGACAAATGTCTTAAGGGGAAATCCAATTAAGGCACAATGAGATCTAATGAGGCTCACTTTTTCCCAGCAAGAAGATCATTTACCTGAAGTTGATTGAGGACCCACTCAATGACAAGAGAAGGACGAAGCAACCCTTCTGCATAATGCCATCGCAGAAGCTGCACCATGTACCACCATTTAAAGGGCAGGGAGGGTTCCTCAGCGTCAGGAGTAGCTGGAACAGAGTCACTTTTGTGTTGCGCTGGTCCAGGTCCAGCAATAAGACCCTGCGATGATTGATCCCTACTGGGTATTGGTGCAAAAGAACCATCTTTAGAGAAAATTCATCCAAAAGCTGCTGCAAGTAATCAATTACATCCTTGGTCCATAACTGTGTCTTATCCGAAGGCCCAGAAGAAACACTAGTAGAGGCAGGTCGAACCTGCAAATACACTGACTTAATTGCCATGAACTGGACACAAGCGACTATCAAGTAGAACATAAATTCAGATGACAAACTATTGTGCTTATATGGCTTCAAGTAGCTTCACCTGATTAAGATTAAGATAAGTAACTTTGATAAACCATGTTGCTCTTAAAAATGGAACATTGTGGCGAATAAGAACTTCGAAGAGAGATTTTCTTCTGTAACCATGAGGAACATGTTCAGCCAAGGAATGCAATCGTTTATGATGTTGTGATAGAGCCTGCACAAAATGGTGAAGCATCAGCATCTTCAAAATATATCATGAATAAAAATCCGAGGAAGATTTGGAATTTATTACTAAAGGCTAATGCAAAGCTGATTAAAATTAAAAGAAAAATAAATGGCAGATTAGTTGCAGCCAAACATGATCTGTTAACAAGATGGGGACTCCCGAACAATGGACCCGATTGGAATTCAACATACTGATGATGAGTATCAGAAAGATAATAAATCAGGATGAAAAAGAGGGGAAAAAAGCACCAGAGTGTCATCCATCATATAAAAAGATATCTAGTTGAAATTTAATGGAATATGTTTGGGGCATCCAAGCACCAAGTTTCACAATAAAACATCATAGGTAAAACAAATTCTGTTTGGCATGGATCAAAATCTAAAAATTCATAATGATGATGAAGTTGACAGACATAGGAAAGGAATCACAAACGATCAGCAAATTATTATAGTTAAGAGAAAAAAATACAGCGTTACATTCAAACTCACAAACCTCAATCCATTTCCTGCGGAACTCTTCACTACAAGGCCTTTGATCAGGAAAAAGACCAGGTTTTATCAATAAAGATCCAGAAAGAGGCACTCCATAAACCTGGCCAGCCTGTTGAACATCAGCGACTGGAGAATTAGTTCACAAAATTATGCAGAATATTTATAAATTTGCAAGTAGCAAATAATTGTAGACTTTATAGCAATCTGGTGCAAAACACGTAAATGATTACCTTCCTCTTTTGAGCACGAGATTCATTGATAGCCCTGAGACGTTTTCGTATTCCCTTAAGATACAACAGCATAATAATGTTAGTTGAGCACTTAACTTTTAACCTGATACATAGTAAAATAGAGAATGACTAGTCTTGTAAGCTATAGAGATCAGAACTAATCTGCTAATTGGGACAATGCACCTAGCAATCAGCATTAAAAAGCAACACAGGCTTTCCTCCTCCTCCTCCTCTGTTCATAAGCGCAAAATTCATGGAATTCCCTTTCATTACCACAGAACCACTTTGTAATATGAGTTATTTATGTATTATAGCTGCAGGTTAAACATGCCAACAAGCCCTACACTTCAGCAACAGCTAACACCTTTTAGGGCATCCATAGAACTTTGCCTAGATTTTTGAGCAATGACTATAAGAATGGATCATCAACTTTCTTTCACGGTGAACTATCTGATTAACAGAACAACTGGGCCTATATAAAGACCCATCCAGACCTGATACAGAACCTGTGCGGACAAAACAGATGTATCCATATTTAACAAAGCTGGACCTTGCCAGAAAAAGAAACCTGATCAAACCTGAACAAACATAAATCATCTGAATAGATGAGTTTGACCCTAAAAATTCAGATACACAGAAAACTAAGAGTGGATTTGACCAAACCAACCAAACCTTTTAGCTACAAGAAGAAACCAGGAATACATCATGAGCCAGAAATCAATATGCACAGAGAAAGATCAAGCCAGTCTAAACACTACGGGTGAAAGTGGATTGGATAATAACCGTTCAGATCCATTTTCGTATCCAAATCGATCCACATATGATAGAAATTTAAATATCCGACTAATATCCATGTTTGTGTCCATATCCATCAAAGAAAAATGGATATGGATATAGATAGACAACCACCCAATTCATATCCGAATATCCGATTCTATTTATAACTCTATTTAATTTTATACAGTAGCCACGAACTTTAAAGAAATAAATGACCACATTAACATGCTATTAACTTCATTTATCATCCACTTAGAAATATCTTTGATTCTATGGCATCATGTTTAGTTACCGGACTTATATTCATATTTATATCCATACTTTCAGCATCCGATTTATATCTGCATCTGTTTGAAACAACTATGAATATAAAATCCAACCAACATCCATATTTGTACCTATATTCATCAAACAAAAAAATATAGATATGGACACTAGTATTCCATACATATCTGATCCAATTTTAGCCTTACTCAAAACCAAGGTAGTGAAAGGCAAAAGGCACCCTTAAGGCGCTTGAGGGGTCTAACGCCTTCAGACGAGAGGTGCTAGTAAAGCGCACGCCCGAGTGAAGTAAGGCGCTAAAATTGAGAAAAAAATAAAAATATGATATATAAATAAATAACTAGAGATAACTATTGTAACATGAATTACCAAATAATTAATAATTTAAGCATAAAACATATATAAAACGGTAAAATGCTTCACTAGTTCAAGATAAAGTATATGATAACAAGCCATAGGTAGCTCTAAATTCATGAATGAAATAGAAACATAACAAACCCTAAAGTTCATCAATGGAGTTTCATCAATAAAACAGAAAATATAAACAGCCCTAAAGTGGAATCATATAAATGAAACAAAAAAGATAAACAGCCCTAAAGCCTAAAGTTCATCAATGGAATCATCAAATTCAGTTCTACTTCCATAATTGTCATCACTTTCATCTTTCTCCTCCATTAGATTTATATCCTTCAACATTTTCTTCTGTCTCATCTGAATCAGCCTCTATCTCTTCAATATTAGAAGCTGAATTTGACCCTATTTTTGACTTTGCTCTTGAGTTAGCTTTTGGGTTTGGCTTCTAGCTTTTTTACGTGCTTCTCCAACACCTGCTGCCCTTGCTACAGCCCCCCATGTCAATTCTTCATCCTCATCACCAAAGACTGTATCATCTTCAACCATTAAAAAAAAATCATTGAGTTCATTGAGGCATCCAAAGCAAGCGCCTCGTCTCACTAAGAAAGGCCCTAAAAGGCACCAAAGGCATGTGCCTGAGTGAAGGGGCATCGCCTGAAGCATCAAGGAACGATGACCCCTTTTGGCGCCTTGCCTATGCGCCTTTTGGTGCCTTTGGCATCACTACGCAAACCAAGCAAATCCATTTGGAGCCCTAACTATAGGCCATGATTCCTGTTCCCTATCTACAAGAACACGTTTGCGAGTCTTCTTGGTAGTCTCATTGGCATTTTGGCATTTGAAGACTTTCAGAAGCCTTATAGGACGATATTGTTTTTCATTTATTGGTTATTCTTCCTAATGTAATGTTCACTCCACATGAACAAAAAAATAGCCTATAGTCCAACCTTTCAACCAAGCCACCCACCACCAACACCATTTTTGCACCTATAATATGTTAAATAAATGAATGTGATACAATAAATGCAAGACATTTTTTCCTCTTTCTTCTTCTTAAGGGCAAGGGGCTCATAGCATCACACAGATTGCTTCTCCCCAGCTCCTTGATTTTGATTGTATGTATGTCTTTACTCCACCTTTTACTCTCAACAAATAAACCAATCATAAAAGAAACATCATCATTTATATTATTAAATACACTTCACATAGATTAAATACTAAATAATTTGACTTGAGAATTTGCAAATACAGAAAAGTATGCATCAGCATCAGCATTAACATTAATGTTTAATCAATAATAAGATTACCTCTTTGCATTTTACGATGTTCTCAGATTTTAAAAACTTGGAATCTGACCCAATGCAATCTCTCTAGCTTCCTGACATCCGAGGGAAAAACTATATTATTAGTCTGGCAATAACAAGAAGAGTGCACGATGAATATGTTCAATAGGATTTAAGCAAAACCACAAGAAAAATGCATGTGAATATAAAGTATAACCTAAATATTATCAGTCCACTAAATCAAATTATCTAAATAAATGGAGCATAGCTTCTCAAGGCACACATGCTACGTTAGTAGTAGAACAATTAAGCAAATATACAGATCAGCAAAGCAGATAGCTAGAGTAATACTTAAGAAAAGAATAAGATAAACATTTGGATACATACTTTTCATTATGACAATTTTGTTCTTGGATAAAAATAAAAATAAAAAAGACCCAGTTAGAGTGTAACAGAAGATTTTAAAATTCTGCTTAACCACATTTAAATTTTTATGGCTGCACACTCAGCAATACATATAACAATACCAAAGGTAAATATATCATTATTATGTGAATATATTGGCAAAACATGTCAATCGGGTTAGATTGGAACAAAACTTATATTTTGAATGTGTTGTCAACAAATAACTCTGAGAATTTCTATTTTTTGATGCAAAAATTTTCCATATCATTTACGCACTGACTTGGAAATACTGCCTCATCCACAAAACAAGGATAGAATTTGTAAGAAAGGATTTGAAATACCTTGTTTATCAAGGAAGCAGCCTGTAATAGGATCAATGACAAAAAGAAGCATTTGTAAAGTGAAACCTAGGTTAAGGCTTACATTGTTTCTCATATCTTTCCTCATTTTTTTAACTATCTTTTGTTTGATAAAAGTAATAAAACATTACAATAGTGTTTACTGTTTAGACTATGGTAATATCGTGACATACACGAGCCTAAACGACCATCCACATGACCTGTCCAGTATTCAACAAATAAACATTCCAATTCCATGAAATAGTTAGTGATATCTGAGGTGTAAATTGATGCTATAAAGTTGCACAAAAAGAACCTTGAAGAGATTCCTAACCAGTTAAACTATTTTGTTTAGCTTCTAACAAAGAATTGACAGACTTCCATTTCTTATCAGACATGATTTCTTATAAACACAATATAAGGGGGAAAATATTGTCATATCTCCATCGATCACCAACAAAGCATATTGTAAACCATTTTGAGGATACCAAAGCAACTCACCAACTTGAATATATATCAATGCCAAAAAAATCTTTTCACAAAAAATGACATAAAAGATTGGTTTGATACATGTTATAGTATCAATAAGTGCATTAGATGTCCAACAGCTAAGAAGCTTAATATGAAGGGATGCTGACTCCAACCATTTCATTACATATAGATACATGGTCACTCACAATGTGCAGGTTTGTTCTGTCAGTTGTGCCAGTCCATCATGATTTACCATGTACCTTACGATTCAATACCAATACTTAAACCCAAGAATATTTATTTTGTTGTCTTTTTCACATTAGTTCATTCATGTATAATAACACAGAAAACACTACTTCCATACATCTACATCCCACGGATTGTATCTTATATAGTTCATTTATGGTTCTCCATATACCGCATAGTGTTTCGTGATATCCTGACCCATTATAAATGTCTGTAAGGCTTAATTCATTGAAGGAGAGATGAAATAGGCACCAGGACATGCTCCATAGTTTTTATCCATTCGAAGCATGAGATTATCACCCCCGGCCTCCACCACCAGCTTCTAAGAGCTACTACAGAAGATCCACTCATTTATGATTGATGACTACCATTAAAAGTCACTGTGCCGTAATAGTTCTCTCTAAAATCATCATACTAATTAAGATTTAAGAACCACATGAAATTAAGTAGTCATAAAGTCCTACTGATTAACACTATGACAATAGATAGTCTAGAATAGGAAGTCATGCTGTTAGCAAGCAGCAGAATCAACAAAATGACCTCCTTCCTTAAAACAAGCAAATCTGTAGTCAGCAAATCCTATCCCATTAAATATTTCAGTTAATTTCATCTACCATATCACAGCCATTACTTTCCAAATGACAGAGAAAAAAGTGGAACAATGTAAACTGGACTTCTTGCAGTACTACTCATAGATCTTCCACAAATATTCTTAATATAAAGGTCACGAAACCATAAGTTAAAGAATGAGATTGAAAGATAATGAAAGGATTTATTAGTGGAGAGGAAGGCTGCTTAATCTAGACAAAATCAAGTCTATGAACTCAAAAAGTTAGACAAGAAACAATCCTTTATCAAGATGACAAAGAGAACAGATGCACTAGCAGGAAATCATAATACTTGCAAAACAGTGTAACAACGGACAATGCAAAACCAATAGAAGTTTCTCCATGCCTGCAACAGTGAACCATAGGGATTACAACACCCAAGAACTCAGTTCAAACAAAACCTGCAGCTCCATAATTAGAAAACTAAATACAAGCAAATTATTTGTGTATTAAAGAAATAGAAAAGCTCTGTACAACAACCAAGGGATTTGAGAGCCCAAACAAGTATTAGAGAGACAACCAAGGGATTTGAGAGCCCAAATGAGTATTAGAGAGATAGATTTTGAGGTTTTAGTGCTTCCAAATAAGATCTGATGGGGAATAAAGTTGACTTTTAGGTCACAATAAGATGCTTTGCAAAAATTAACGTGATAGCGCGGATCTGGTTATAGGTATAAATTTAAATTTAAAAAAAAAGGGAAATCTCAAGTTAAGATGCCTCTAGAATCTGTCATCAGATTTATCTCACTTCCATTACAATCTTGAACCCAGGGAACAGACATATATACATATCTAGTGAACGCATACATATTCATATGCATATGCAGTAGAAAGGGACAGCATACACGTAAAAATGAAGGAAAAGAGAAGAAGAAATAAAAGAACATAGAAAGATAAAACAAAGAACGAGAAAGACATGAAGAATAAAGAAGAGAATTAGAAGAGAAAAGAAGAACCAACCAGGAATTCCATGAACTTTGGTATTCAAAGTGATCTAAAAATAATCAAAATAGTCCCCCCAAAAACCTATTTCTAAAAGACAAAATTTGGATTCCTATGGAAACTTGGATATACTGGCAAGCTTTTAGAGCTAGACCCCACTGACTTAAAGAATTAAACAGTCCAACCTACACCAAACATGAAACACCACACAATAATCGAACCTAAAGTAAGACAATAAAACTAACACTGAATATCGCCAAAATAGATCCAAAAAATACAATAAGAATAAAAACTAACCTAATTTTTTCTGAAACCTTATATTTCTTCCTTCACTATCACCTTATGCACCCAGAAACAAGATGCATCTAGGTACCATCACAACAGACCTCTAACCAAGTTTTCAATTCTGAAATAGTGGACAGAAAATATAAGCCTCCCTTCTTCCACCTTATCCTAATTGCTCAAAGTTTAGGAAGATCATTTTCTAAAGGCAGGGTTTCATCCTTCAATGTTACCACCAACAAATGCACAACTTCTCATCAACTCAAAGTGCTCAACCAAG
>KE506233.1:80329-95811 GCA_000441515.1 Elaeis oleifera
TACGGGCGGTACGGGCGGTACGGGGCGGTACGGGGCGGTACGAGATGGTACGGCATTCCATGTGCTCAACCGCAAGGGCAAGGGAAAGGGAGTTGACTTTCCCAAACAACACATCTAACAACCTCTCAGTTAGAGAATAGACAATAAGTTTCAACCCCATAAACTCCACAAAAATAAGAGGATATGAGATCTTTGCCTGCTTAAAATATCAGACATTTGTGAACAAAGCCCAAAACCCTGTTATTAAGATTTAACATTGTCATAAATCCTATGCAAGCCAACAATTTAAATCTACACTTCGAAAGCTGCAAATGGATGCCAAGTGCATATACACAAGGAAGGCTATACCGCCTCTAAACCAGGATGGTACACCTGTTCACATCAGAACAGGGCTTAACCGCTTGATTCAGGCCCGAAGCGATCTGAACCATCGGGTTCAACCCAGTTCAGGGCTCTTCAGCCCTCTCCCCCTTTTTAAAATTGAGAGAAGGCAGAGAAGGCCTCTCTTGCCTTCTATGCCTCTCCACTTGGTATTCTGTTCAACTCAAAAAAAAAAAAAGGAGAAGAAGAAGAAGAAGAAGAAAAGACCAGACTTCGTGAATTTCAGCCCAAATCAAGGCCAAAAAGAGGTTAAACGACCTCCTCTCCTTCCCTCTTCTCTCCTTTTGTCTTTTGCATGCCGAGTAAGGCAAAAAAGAAGAAAATGAGAGGAGATCATGTCAAAATTTTGGATTTTGGCATAATTTCATGATATGCTGCAAATCTGTGGTTGATCTATGCAATGCAACCTAAAATCATAATTTCTAAAATTCGGATTAAAAATAATTTAAAAATAAATAATGATCAAAAAACTATTGTAAAAAATGCATGTTTAGGGATATGCATGTTACTCCCATCTAAATTTGGAAGCAACTTATTTATATTTGGGTATAATAACGCATGTAGAGATCCAGACCAAAATTTAATAAATTTGAAAATAAATGGCCTTTTGTGCATAGCCATGGTAGAACAAGTAATCCCATAAATGGCAAAGCGTCAAAGTCTCTGGGCATAAGAATCTACGTTTTTAAAGTCAGAAGCAACCAACATAATATCACAAATCAATCAAACTCTACTTGTATACAAAAGGCCTTGACTCACCCTTGTAGGGTGCTACACTGATTCAAAGTAAATAATTTAAATATATTAGTTTAATTAAGAAAAATTAAAATATATAAATAATATTAAAAAATGAAGAACTGGTATTATGTATCGATAATACAAAGAATTTTTTGAAGTGGAAACTGGTTTTTGCATTACAATGAGAATTCACTATTTTCGAACAATTAATTAAATAACAATCAATTGAGACAAAAACACATATAGCATTTCTAGTAAGGTTCTACATTATTCTGAATTAAAACAAATTTTCTAGATATTTTATAATTAAATACCAATTTATTATATAAAATTAACTAAAAACATTTAATAAAATCTAAATATTAAAAATTGTAGAAGTATTTTTGGACTAATTTGGTCGTTTTTTAATTACAATGTAATTTCCATAATTTTTAATAATTAATAAACAACAATTTGATGAAAAGAAAATGCTTGATTTGAGTTTGGTCAACTTGCAAGAAAAACTCTAGGAAGGAAGGAGCCCGATATTGATTGAGATCATGAACCATGCTCTCAGACCGACATCACTGATGGTGCAAATAGTGCATAGAGGGGTGATCAAATTGAACCAACATTTGATCAGTAGTTACCTCGATGTGTTTGCTAATCGAAAATGCCTGTAGAAGGTCTGCCGGCTAATGAAGTACTTCACTGATTTCAAGATGGCCAAGCAAAGAAGCACTAAGAAGACGGAGGTCAAACACCAGGCAGCAAAGCCACCATCATACCACTTCAGGTATCCAGAGGCCTATGAGGCAACCATCATTCATGCTTTCTTGGATGATGGGCTAAAATTTGCACCTTCTCATCATTGTAGATGACCTCCCTGACTGATGAGGTCCTCTTATAGCCTCGATCTACCCTAGTGGACTTGGAACCAGAGCCTAACTATTGTAAGGGCTCAACCTGAGGCGACGGCCATTTAGCCTCTATATTGGAGGCCTCTAGCAGTACAAAAAGGAAGAAGTCTGGAGAGATACCAACAAGAGCCACCATTCATGATGTAGACCAACATGTCTTTTCCAATAGGGATTCCAAGCAACTGAGAATTAACACCATGCTACTAAAGAATAGGAAAAAGGACGTAAAAAATAGTTGCATCCCATTTCCGCTTCAACCACATTCCTGTAATCAGTCTGTTATTGCCTCCATCCAAAGAGTCGGTCATGATGTAGATCCTCCTAGGCTGAATGATATATACATACATACATGCATACATATATACATACATGCATGCATGCATAGTGAGCTACCGAACAATAATAAGAAGTTAGAGAAGTGGATAGCCTCCTGCCAACTGGGACATCTATGGTTTAACTCTAATGCATGATGATTGGACAGGTCCCAACAGGTGAAACATCATACTTTTCTGCCGTATTATGGCATGAAGACATTTGCTTATAAATCAATTGATGCTTTGAATCAGGTGTATGACATCCAATTGGGGGGCGGAGGGGGCGGCGCATCTCGGCCATCCCATCCATTCCTGTGAGAAACAAGACTGGGACAAGTTTGGGATTCCGACATCCATCCATGCAGGAAAAGAAAGAGAAAAAAAGAAAGGAAGGAAAAATGAAGAAAGAAAAAAATGAGGAAAGAAGAAGAAAATGAAAAAAGAAAGGAACAGAGAAGAAAAGAGAAAAAGGAAAAAAAGAAATGATGGTAGAAGAAAATAAAGAAAAAATAAAAGAAAGAAATGATAGGAGAAGGGGAGAGACATGGAGGATATCTACCGGAATGAGACGGGATAGAGGGGCATCCTATTCCATGGAGAAACCAAGACATCTCTGCCCTATGAGATTTAAAACTTTGATAATACCCATTACATCCTCAAATTGATGGAGATTATTGTGCAAGTAGTCATGGATGATAGGCCACAGTTTAAGACCGCCGAAGAGAATTCTGATGGGCAGATGCCCATACATTTTTTGGACTCCATGTGCTAGGCACTATATGGATCTAATGTCAACGGACATAAAGAAGATTTGTAGAGTGAAGTAGGTTGTTGAGACAGTCTAGTCCAACCAAACATAAATGTTATCTTTGATGAGGAAGTTCATGGCAGTGAGATATTGGAACTAGTTGTCACTCGTTTTGCCACCAATTACATTGCACTCAATAGTCTCATCAAGTAGAAAGCAAACCTGTGTTAGATGTTCACTAGTACCAAGTGGTAGGATAGCACATATGCCTGGACGACACTAAAAAGAGTCACATCAAGGGCTTGTCATGAACCAAAAGTTTTAGCAACAAACTAAAAGAATTTCGAAGGCTATTAAGTGCTGAGGTCCACAAACAACGAGAGATATCCCCAAATGGGCTTCCTCTATCATCGAGTGGTGGTTCCACTTCAAGCAGTCGTCCAGGAACCTTAAGAAGCTGGCGATCCGAATCATCCTGCAAATAGTCTCCTCCAGTGGTTGTAAGTGCAACTGAGCTACCTTGAATCTTCGCCCTTATCCACAATATTTCACAAAAGCACCCAAGTGATCTTGTATATATCATGTAAACTGACGAGGAAGTGGTGACGAAGTATGATGATGCACTTCACAATAACTGTATGTATGATGAAGAAGATCCGATGATTGGTTGGCTTTAAGGCTAGGACTGCCTTACTAACTGGCCAGTTTCGTAGCTAGAGAAGCTGGAATGAATGCCAAATACTAGGCAAAAGAACACATGCCACATTCACAGGCAATCGAGCCGCCACAGAGGTCAGGAGAAGCTGATCGTCGCAAGGCTCCATGTCTAACGCATCCGTCTAGAGATTTGATAGAAAGATGCTAAAAAGAGACGCTATCTAGTCCCCTCAAGTGGAGCACATAGTTATCCATCCAGCATAGCTAGGCAAAGAAGGGTATCTATGGAAAGAAAGCAACTATTTGGACACCAGTGAGAGCTTGGATGACCAATTGCCTAGATCATCCCACGATACCAGCAATGATAACAATTCGAGCAATGATGCATCTGGTGGCTAGGAAGATAGCAATAGAGATGGCACAACAGTACATAATCATATTCTCAAATTGGTCTTCCATTCACTAGTGAGTCTTAGCTTACTCATATCAGACGAAATAGAGACCACCATGCCAAACATGATAGAACCTGCAAGGATACCGCTGCATATAGGCAAAAGGGCCCCAACGTTATTTGGACATAATGTTGTTGCTACGTATGACATTGCATGTGGAGTAAGATCCTTGGATGTATCTAGATCCGAGTGACACATCAAAGTCCTATTCCACATGGATATGGCTCACCGGAGGCATCGTATTCAAGTAGGTATTATCCTTCACAGCCTCAAGTAACTCATGAGTCAGATTTCCTTGCAGCAATCTTTGGATAGCTAGCCTAGAATTAGATAGAGGAATAGTATTAGGGTAGCTATCCAACAGGCAAGCAAGAATGCGGCACTTCTCTTGAAATTTTATAGTGGTATCATAGGGGCTCGGACTACGATCATGATCCTGACATCTAGAGGGACATCAACATGCCACAAAACTTTTAAAGATCAATACATATTTTGTATTCTAAATACATTAAATCGACTCTATTTGTTGTATTGTAGGCATATTCACTTTTGAATAATTCAATTATACTTTAATTTCATTTTATGACCACAAAGATATCAAAACACGTCAAAATTATAAATTAAACCATAATCATTGAAATCATAGGTGGACACAAAAACTTGAGGAAACAAAAGAAATTGAAAAAATCAATAAAAAATCAATAAAATGGCATACTAGTCAAATGCCTAGCATGCTAGCCATATCATGTATCGATACAATATTGAATTGGCACTGTATTGTATCGATACCATACCGTACCAACGGTCAACCAATATGGCACTTGGTACCAGTTCGGCAAACCTTGCCTGTACTTGATAGTAACTTCAAATTACACATCCAAGAGATTGGATAAAGCTGACCTAAAAAGAGGAAAAGAAGAGCTCCAGCAGTCTGACCACCTTGAACTAACAATTTTTACCTTAATGTAAAAACAGCAACAAAAAGAGCAACTTCTTTAAACCTTGCCAATCAAATTCAAAGTAAATAGATGATTCTGCACGTCTTCCCATCATATTATCCAACAAGTTAGCATCAAAAAGAATAATATACTCCTAAATTACCAAAAAATACATGAATACGGAAGGGAAAATAGAAACAAACATTTAGGTAGTAAGCTAAAGCTACACTGGCAGCAAAAGAATTAAAAAATAAAAAGTGATAAAGAAACACACCTCAATCCCTTCGACAGTTTCTTGTATCCAGATTGCAGATATTCTCTTGATAGCGTCTCTTCAGGACAGCTTGGGGTTTGAGGATAGAAGTCCGGCTGCCCAAGTCTAAAGAAGAGTTTTAAGAATTATAAGAGAGAATAAAATAGAGATATATGCAGCACATAAACACAGGTATAGCACAGACAATCTTTTGTGAAAAGTTAATTCTTAATATAACTTTGCATCATCTGGTAGAGAGAATGGAACTAAGAGCCATATAATTGTGTGAAAATATGAAAATGTTCTTTTTCCAATTCACTTTATAGCTGCAAGGTGAGGGAGAAAGCATAAAATTATACAGTAAAAATACGGGAAAAAGAATAAGTTATCATGGAAGAAATCAATGAGTTCCAACATAGTTGATAATGAGCATGTTTCTCCAACAATACCAAGCTAATGTGGTTTATTTTCAAGTGTAATGTTCACCTGCAATTGAGGGGTTCTTTATCACACTTTAGCTTGTAAGGGGACAGTTGTGGTTGTCGCCTGCAAAATAATATCTCAGAAACTTAAAAATGTCTTACAACAACCATGGAAAGGAAGGTATAAATATTTGAAGAGAAATAGAAATGGGTTTCTTTAATTATAAGTATGATCACCATGAACCTTCAGCTTCATTCAGGTATTCATGAGATGTCCATAGATGAGTCAAAATATGATGTCTTCAGGCATTCAAACACAAGTTCAGAGGAGCAAAAAACATGCATTATTAAATTCACCAGCATAATCTTTTCTAATTGATTTCATGCTTAAATTATGCTGTACAAAATATAATATTCATCAGCACATGACTAACAGTTAGATACTAATGGAGGTCCAGTCATATCCTGGGAAGAAATAAATGATAGAAAATATACCCATGTAAAAAAAATGATAATGAAGAAATCTGATTAAGGGTGCGCATGCAGCTGAGCCATTGAGTCTAATTAGCATTGTCTAATATTTTGCATAACTTGCAGTCTAATTATCAGACCATGTGATTAGTCAGATAAGCATGGTCTGATATTTTCAGACTCGATGTGATAATTAGACTCAATTGTCTAATCACATGGTCTAATAATTAGACTGCAAAATATTAGACTCAATGGTCTCATAATTAGACTGCACAATATGCATTGTTCCACAAGCAAGAGAATTAATAATGCCTATCAATTAGCCACCATCACTAACAGACCATTTCCTACCATGCTTTCCTGGCACTGTAGGAAATACAAAGACCTAGTGGACAAGGTCAATCATGTTCAGCAAACATAGGCCTCTAATTGAATAGCAATCTCAGAGCACTGCTGAACTGAGTGTATTGTACAGTAATTTTACAAAAACTCAAGATAGCCAGCAAACAAGAAAGTACGCATGCATGCAAGCAAACATGCACACATGCAAGCAAGCACACATGCACGATGCATGCAAGCAAGCACACACAGTTTTGTTAAATTAAACCTGATCCATGCAAACTGTTGATGTGATCTGCCTTAACCATCAAGCCTGATGTCAACTATTTAAGTTTGGCCTTACAAACCCTTAACCAATTCTTCCTAGGAAGGCCGCATCCCATTTAATGCCAGCACCTTCAAATCAGAGATTCCACTCATATAAGCTAAGGACTTTCTCTTGTCATTCTAGATTCCCAAAAGCATATCCAAGCACATGCCCTTACCAATGCTGCATAAGATATATAGTTAAAAATGCTCAACCAAAGCCATATTACTTAACAATACATCAACTAATAAGAGGCTCTTTATATACATAGATTTGTTGAAAGCAGTTATGTGGCAGAAAAAGGTTTTGCCTATGACAAAAAACTTGAAAACTAGAAGAGCAAATCTGAATATCTGATCATGACCTTGTCATACCTAGTTAAGCAACCTTATAATTTTTGTAATCATAAGCTGCCTCCTTTTGGACTCTAAATTTAGGTGTTTTCTTCATGTCATATAATTCGAACAATATCTTTGAGTTTCAAAAGCATTTACTGACGAGGCTTGATAACCCAATTCATACAGTTACAACTGGCCATAGGTTCTCACAGATATTCATATAAATATGTGTTAAAAGCTCATGTCGATAAAAAGATTGCAAGAAAGAACAAGGATGGCAGAAGAGATACAAGCAGAAAGGCAAAATTTGATGGGCAAAGGACTTATTACAAGAGTTCCAAACAGCATGGTGGTAGTAGTAAATAAAATAATCTCAACTGGTCTTTCTCCTTTCCTCTACCATCTCCTTGTCTGTAGTGGTGACCACAATCACTTTACCAACACTCATTTATGAAACAAAGAACAGAGGGTAGGACAGAGAGGAAGTCAAAAATGAGATGAGGCGGCACAATAAAAACAATACTTTCTAGAGAAGTGGTTAAAGACAAATTTGATAACATTGAACATCTAGCTTTTTGGATGTTGGTGCAATATCCATCATTATTGTCAAAGATGTGGTAGCATGCATGGTCGTTCAATTTAATTTTATCTAGGACAGTACTTGTAAGGTTATATCAACACTTAATAAGTTGTGCAATAACAAAATAAACAAAAGAACACCATATTGTGTGTGTCACTAACATGCAATGCTCTAATCATCAAAGTATATCTAGAATAAGCTATCATCCAATGGAAAGCAAGGTTTTGATTCTTGATATAAGAGACATTCGTTGTATCTCTACTTAGGATGGAGGCTTTCAAACAAATGTCAGGTCCTCAAACAAAGTATCATCGCTCCATACATTTAGGTAGCATTTGGTTGCATAATAAATTTGAGGGGATAAGGAAAATTAGCCAGATAAGTTCACTGGCATAGAACACATTCCGCGGAATAGGAATTTTGGGCATTTGGTTGATAAGATTTTGCAATGATTTTGATTTTATCACAAGAAGTTACGCTCCCACTATTTTGTATGTCTAGAGAGTGGATAACAGCAAAATCGAAAATGAAGGTGATAATTTTCTTCTATTCTACGAAATAAGTCTATCCCACCAAAATGGTAGAATAGAATTATACCCTTTCCCCTACTTATCCGGAGTCAGGGTAAACTCTATTCCAAGAGGCTTAAAATGGTGTTTGGCTGGATTTAAAATACAGTTCTGGGAGTGTATCACCCCTCTATTCAATGTAGCAAATGAGGCCCAAGAATTTCTTCAGCACTTGGTAATTGATGTGCAGATAGTACTAACAGACTTCATTGGTAGAACAAAAAGTCATTACATTGGATGTTTTTAAAGACATGTTTCATGAAAAACTAAAAGGTTTCATGAATTGTTTCTAGTCGAAGCTTTTCAGATGTATAGAAACATATCCCTAATCAAGTTTATATGAAGCATTTATTTAGGCACCAAGTTCTGATGGACTCAAGTTCTGCCCAATGTTATTCAAAAAAAAATTCTATATTTGTTGTGGCATAGATAAGAATTCATTAGCTTGTAGTTGGAAGCACCATACATAACAACAGACTGAAATTTTCCCATTTCCATTGTTCACATAGGGTCCCCATTGGTTGGGGATAATTTGGCATGGAAAAATGAATCCCATGTCAGATTACCATGTTTGGTATAAAAAATGGAAGAGAAAGATGGTAAAAAAAAATTGGTGGGCCCATATTATTTTTCAGAGAGAGAAAGTAAAACAAATACCATGAGAGGGTGGTATTTGGTAAATTCCCGAGTAGTGGTAATCCATACTTGACAAAAAATACCACCAATAAAGCTGCATATGTAATCATTGAATTTGTTCTAATGTCTTTCCAAATTAATTCAATAAAGAGCTTTTAAAAAAAAAAAGAGAGATGGAGATGGCATTATGCAAAGGGCAATGTGATTATTTCATTATATAAAACTAATTGGAGATGACAATGCTATCTAGTATGAAAAATTATTTGATATTGAAGGGTATATTTGTAAATTTAGTCATATTCCTTTATAGATTTATCGCCAACCAACATAGTAATCTTTTTCTAATGTCATTTTCCAAAGTAATTTTTTCACCAACCAAATGTAGTAAAAGTTATTGTCCTTCGTAATCATTTTTTCAGATAAATGATTCTCAGAAATTGTCAGATTACATCGTAATCTGACATACCCCAACCAAACAGACCCATGATGCATTGCAAGGATTCCAATGCTTAGTTTCATTGCTCATGCTTAGTGAACACCACTTGGTCTCCCACATAAGTTTGTTGATGTTCACCATCAAAGGTTCTCATCAATGACGGAACTCAAGTTATCATGCAAGGGGCCATAACTAACGGTAATGGTTCAAGATGTTGGAAGATCTAAATGAACTAGAAGGCTAAAGCACTAAACAAGCTCTTGAAGATATGTCAACCCTCCAAATGAGATGATTGTTTAGATATTAAGGATCCCTCATGAGCTTCCCTCCATCTTATGCAAAACTAACAATAAATCTACACACACATTTTCCTAAACAAATGGATGCCACTTATTTCAGGCACTATGTTAACATGACAAGTTCACCTTTGAGCTTCGTTGCAGCATCCAATTTGGATCAGTGTTCGATAAATGTTATTCTTCAAATCCTAAAAAAATATAAAAATTGTGTCCATGCAATCTGGTATGAACTAGTTGGTGCATGCACACATTCATGCAACATAAACAATAGGAAAAGTCAAAATGAGATTAGCTTCCTAAGTGTGCTCCTTTCAAGGTAACTTCAACATTTTCCTGTCCTAGGAGCAGCATTATCAAATTTGTCATCACAAAAAGAGACCAGCTTTAAAGTTGTTCTCCTTTGAAAGTATAACACTCTTCTATTCTAGGATCAGCATTACCAAAAGTATCATCACAGAAAACTAGTTACACTCCACCTGACAGAAAATATTAGTTAACATGTATAATGAACAAGGCAAGAATAATAAAACAAGCAAACAGAAGCAAAACACTAAATAACTGAGAAAGCATGAGACAAGCATCACCTTGGGTTCAAAGAAAAGTTAGATGAGGAGAAGGATGACTCTGCCCTAGCATTTCCCTAACAGATGCCCCACCAATGGAACTGTTACTAACTCCAGCACCACAGCTGGCAGCAGAAAATCTTTGCATCTCTCCTTACAATTACCGGCATACTGCCTCCAACATCAAAGCTGATATAAACAGTTTATAATAAAGTCCATCACAAAAGAGTTATGTTTGACCATGAATCATTGGAATCAGACCGTGGTATCAGATAACAGAGCAAAAGATGATCTTAAAAACTCTTGACTAAAATAACACTCAAGGTCTTCAAGTAGCTGTCCCCACAGGTATATGAGTTGAGTCAATGCCAATGACGATAGTACAGGTGATGCAAACAAGTTGCTTAAATTAAACAACAAACAGTTCCAATGCCCAAATTCTTATTGTCTCATGAGACAGCTCAAATCAACCTGATGAATGCTACCTCTGCAGTATCAGTTGTGCATGGCCAACCAATCACCACTTTACAATTTGACCTACTGTCCTTTGCACCCAGAAGATAAGGGAAGACGTGCAACAAGCAAACTGTACTCAAAACGATATCCAATCAGTATCCGTCCACTGCAAGTTCACCAAACTAGTAACATCGGACTACTGAATTGATCCCAGACAGAACAGCTGCTGCTGCTGCTTATAACTTAATCCCAAAAAAATGCAAGCTCTCCACAAATCACTGCATTATTACCATAGATCAATTAAGTAACATCAGTTGACTAGCCAAATATGGCAACATTTTACTAAAAGATCATCTTTACCAGAAATTTGAGGTCTTGAGCATCAAAATCGATAACAGTACATAATATCAACCAAACAACTAAAACTCGGGATCTAGCCAATTTTCTCGCAGAATGAAAGAAGAAACCCAGTCTATGACTCAAAGCACAGTACAAACAATGTAACTTTACGGTGCTAAATCAATTCCTACCCACAGAAACCTGCCTCCAAAATAATCCTTCCAAGCAAAGGAACCAAGAGAACAGACAACCCACCAACCCAACCCAAAAAATGAAAAACCCTAGCTTTGCATCAAGAAACCAATCCAATTCCATCAAATCCAGAATAACGGGGACTCCGAAACCCAGATCCCAAATCTGCCCCGGTAAACCCCAAGATCAAATCTTTCCCGGATGTTTAAGCCCCCAAAGCCCCGCAAGAACCCGTAAAGAAAAGAGAAAACGAGAAGGCCACCCGATTCCGCAGCGCGAGCTAGGGTTCCTCACCCTCCCCAGGCGAGGTATTCCGAGGGCCGAAGAACTAGGGTTTCGCAAGCCGTGGAACCTCACGAACCCTAGAAGAGGGAAAATAATTAAAAGAAATGGAAGGAGAGAGAAGAGAGCGAGACGTACCTTTAGAGAGAGGGGTAAGGCGAGAGACGGAGGAAGAAGGCGAGGCGTTTGACTCTTTTTTAGCTCGCGCTGATGATGATATATATAGCGGCGTGTAGTAATGTGCGCGTGTGAGGCTTCGTTTTGGGCAGTTGGCGTTTCCGTAGCGAGAAGGGAGAGAAGGGATCTGGGGAATAAATGACCGGATTGGGAAAATATTTGGGGCTTCTTTTCCCATATTGTCCTCCCACATTCGAGCTATGTCGGAAATGGGCTCCCTCCGGGTGGGGAAAATTACACCAACGACCTCTTAACAGTTGTTGCGGTAGTGGAAGTCAGGGTGACGGTAGCCTACAGGTGGTTTGGTAGTTTGGATTAGTTATGGATAATGGATAATGGGTTTGTAATAATGGATATATATATACACACACATATACATGTGGATAAATCAAGTCTATTTAGCTTTTTCAAGTAGCATCATAGTACTAAATATGATTATTGGTAAATAAATTTGCTGGATGATGAGGTTTTCTATTGCAATATGTATTTCAATGAGGTTTTACAGAGTCAATTTCTTCGACAAAATAATACTAAATCAATATATTTATTAGTTACCAACCATGGCATCTTAACCTTAGTATTTTTTTTTTTTGTATGCTGCGAAAATCATGATAGACGGAAGCGTGACTACATATCAAAGTAGGAGCAAATCAAACCTACAATTCTTTCTCTATAGCAAAGACTTTACCAACTAAACTATTTGGCATCTTATTTGCACTATTCTTATCGAAATCATGCAACTATATCGTACATGCACATGAGAAGATTACATACATACCAAAAATACTTATTTATTTATTTAAAAAATATCACTTAATAAAATTTCACTAGCTGAATTGCAACTTATAAACATAACTATTTGGTTACATAATATACCAGCAAGAAAAAGATTCTACATGATTACATCATGCCAAGCATTGGATAACATGAAATTAGATTTATTTTATAGTTTATATTTATTTATACTTAAAAACCTCTAATGGTTGATATATCTCTCTTGATTTTAAAATTATTAGCTGTTAGATAATATGTTAACTTTAACTTATATATTTTTGCATTAAAAGCTAACAAATGACCGCCCGAAAAGCAAAAGTATAGAAGTATGTAGCACTAGTATCCTAGTTGGATATAATATCATCATATCTAGGCAAAATTCTAGAATGGCACATAAACACATGGTCTAAAAGCAAATGATGCACCAAGTTATTTCTAAGTAAGAATTATTTATAAATCTCATTTTTTCACTTTATACTCTATATATTCTTAATAAGCACAAACTTTTGCTTATATATCTACCACTCTTAGCTAGCTAAATATCAAAGTATGTCGAGTGAAAATAAATCTCCAAACTAAATCTAGATCTCTTACATTTACACAAAAGTCTGCCAGTTTATATGAATCACTCATATTAAAATTGCCCAATTATATATTATATGCATGCAAGATGGTTTGCATGGTGCTAAAAACATATATTTGTTTTGCATCATAAATATCTGGCTTCTTTGTAATTTATAAAACACAATCATTTGACTACATTTTTATCAAAAAGAATTATTTAATTACTTCTTGCATACTTTATAAAAGAAGCTCTATATTGATATCATGTAAAGTGTAGACAAAGATGAAATGAAACTATTCTATTTTTATATTATTTAGATTGATTAAGAAGTCTCTCTAAATTTTAAGTTCTGGTCATTACATAATATTGTAGCTTTTATCTATTACCTATTTGCAATCAAAGCTAACAGAAAACCAATTGGTATATGAATGTACAAGGATAGCACTACTACACATATTGCGCATAATATGATCATGTCAAATCAAACCATTAGAATTGCACTAAAACAAATAGTCTTGAAAAATATAAAACATGCCAAGTTGTTTCCATAAATAAATTGTAATTTTACAAATCTCATGTAATTGGCTTCTCTTTTGAGTTATATATTCTTGAAAAGAACAAATTAACTCTTGCAAACAAATATATTGTCATGTGTAATAAAAGTAAATTTTTAAAACAGCAATCACTAAAGCACTTTACCTAGAAAGCTAGATATATTAAGTTCAGTTTTAACAAGACATAGTAAAACTATGATGAGATTATTATGTTTAAACTAAGGAATGGAGCTAGAAATTTTGGTAGAAGGGTAGAATCCGTAATGTTGGCTTTCTTTTTCCTCTATCATATGCATCTCATCCTAAAATAATAAAATTATAAATTTAACAAAATAAGCATATCAACTAGCATTTTTGATATAAAATAGAGTTTTCTGTCATATATTTCATTAAAGTCCATAATTTATAAATTCAAGACAAAGCAAGAGCAGAAAATTCAATTTTATCAAAAGTTTATGATAATAATTTTATTTTAGTATTGTATTTCCAAAAAATTATTATTGAAAGAAACATGGAAGATGATTTGCAAGAGATTGAATTATCATATGCTGCTATTGGAGCACTAGCTATAAGCTCCAGCAGGATGATCACAATTAGTAGGTAATCAAGCAGCACAAGTGGAGAAATAAAGAGGGGTTAGCATGTCTCAAAAATAGAAAAAGATGAAGTTTGATAGAGGGGATGAATTTTGACTATTAGGTTTGCATGAAAATTTTTCTAGTTTCATTTTGTTTAATATTAGAAGCTTGGCACCATTTTCTTTGAAAAAATTAGCATGTGATGCCGCTCAACTTTGCTTGCACCAAACATTGTTTCGAGATCATGACTTGATAACACCTACCGTGGATATAATCTAGATCCATTGCAAAGCAGAAACCAATATTTTGTTTTAGATATACTTAAGTAAACTTTAAGATTCTTATAACCTTCATGTGCTCAGCAATAAGTTATAATGTATTTCATGAATAGCATTAGTTCTCCTTGTGCAACATAGGCACCAAGGACTTGTGCCATATAGGCACCTAAAAATTGAAGGCACACATTATTATACCCCTTGAGAACCTTATAAGAAAATATAGCAATCATAATTGTAAAGTTGTGAGACCAAAATAATGGTCAAATTGTATTTTTTTTTTTTGTAGGGGTGTTTGGAGGGGTGCATAACGAAATAGTGCCAAATTTAATGATGGGCCATAAATAAATTAAAAAATACATAACTATAGTATAGTATGAATATTTTAAGTAATTATAAAAAAATATAATTCAATAAGCAGATTAAATGAAAATAATTCATTCTTTAGGATTTGCTTTGCATTAATGCAGCAAATTGAATATACTTTTTTTGGGGGGAGGAGATACAATAACATCCCTTCAAGTTTGCCTATTTGATACTCAAATTGACCCATTTTAAGAAAGTGTTAAAGTAGTCTGTCACCTTTCTGTTGCAATCTAATCTTTTTATCCATCTGCATTGATCCAACTTTAGTAAAAGATTTGGTGAGCTTAAAGTAAAATTAGAATTATCTTAATTAAATTTATAAATTATTCTTATCTATATTTGATTTAACTGATAACAGATTCTTATGGCCATCAGGAGATTGACCCCTATATTGATTGCAAGACCAACAAATGGCTCCCCCACTATGTTCTCTATCATCATCACCACCAACATTTGCAATGCCCCCTCCTCTGCTACATCTCATTGAAGGAACCAGATCTAGGGTTTCAGGGTTAGATCTTGAAACTTTTCAAGATCATACAGCGGAAGACTAAAATAAATCAAATTTATTTTAAAATCAGAGA
>KE506233.1:104924-116664 GCA_000441515.1 Elaeis oleifera
AACACTCATATCCTCCTTCCTAATATAGTCATTGTCCTCTTCGATCATCCTCCATCTCCACCAACTTGGACAATGTTTTTAGTATTAGGGAGATGGAGTTCCATACTTTGATGGCTGGATTGTGCTTCTCCTCTCAAAACATCATTGACTAGATGAAAAATCAATACATATTATATGATACTGCAAAGCTAATGACATCACTGACGAATTTATAAGAAGAATCATTATGATCATAACAATTGAGGTCAAATTAGGATTTATAGTATGTGGGTGAAAAGCTCATTTCCTTCCCTCACCCCCTCCCATTGCTCTCCTCCCTATCCATGCCCCATTAACAACTTCATGGCTCCCAACCCAAGACCATAATAGAAGGCCATCATGAAGACTCCTCCTCTTCTTCCCCAGTCCTCCCAAATCATCCAATGTCATCCAGCAATTACCTACATCAATAGCAAGTATTATTCTAGTCGAGAAAAGAAAGGTAATATCACATAAAAATATTTATTTGGATATTAGAAAAAGAAACCAGCACCAAAGAAACACCTAAAAAATTCAAAATAGATAGAGAACATGAAGAAGACAAATGCAAGAGTGAAAATGTATTACTAGTAGAGTCCCTATTTGAAGTTAACGATTAAAAGGAGGATCCAAATTTGGTGGATCCATAGGTGTTGACATGGAGAGGAAAAAGGGAGAGAGAGAGAGATGGTGGGGAGGGAGGAAGGGAAGGAAGAGACAGTGATGATGGTGCGAGCTCTATTTCTTAGTCCTATCCATTAACTCCACTATGACTCGCTTTTGATTCTTCTAGTATTAGTTAGTAATACCATCAATAAAAAGAATAGATCTAAGTAATCAAATAGAAATTTATATAAAAATCATGCTCCTAGCCTTTCATTCTAACTCATCACCTATAATAACCCAACTCAATTAGCCAAGCCTAGTCCACTTGATCGGCCTAGAACTTTTCAGGGTTAGAGAATTAATATGGCCCGAAAGCTAGGTTCCAAGTAAATGAAGTGGAAGAAGGTGGACTCTATCTCCTCTTCAAACTCTTATAGGGTGAGGAAGCCACCGACTATATAGCTCCCACCCATCCTCCTCGTGAAACCCCAAGCCTCTTTGTCTTTCACCTTTCTTTTTCTTATTACTTTGATTTTTTTTATTGCTATCTTCTATCATCATAGTGGCCACACCATAGGCTCGTTGGAGATGAGTCATTATCACTCACACCTAACTGGCATTGCCTCTCCTCCCATCTCTACCTTGTATGGCTATCGCTGATTGTGATATCATCATAAGATCATTAGATTTTGAATGATAAGCTATTGTCCCTTATTTTGAAAATTTTGTTTAATCTTTTTGTTGCTAGATGCTATCACCGTCGGTCTTTTCCTTGCTCGACTACTGACAAACCTCCGGCTACACCATATGGCCACAACCACCACTTGCTATAGCCATCACCAATTGTGAGTCTCCTATTTTGGGAATAAAGGGCAGTCCCCTATTTCGCCAAAACACCAAGGAAAGAAAAAAAAGAAAAAAAAAGAAAGAGAGAATTCACTTCTCTCTCTTCTTAGCTTCTCTCGCTTTTATACTTTTCTTTCTATTTTCTTTCTCTAATTTTCTCCTGTTTCTCTCTCTACTAGTTTCTTTTTTTATTAGATCTTTCTAGATCTTAAAACAATATCTTCTTTTAATAATTTTTAATCAATTTGGTGAAGAGTAATCCTATTCCATAGTCATTGAATAGTATGTCGATCCCCATCTCATCTAGATTGAGCACAACCAAATTTCTTCATCAATCGCATCTTAGCATCCTATTATAACTTTTTATTTGTAATTTATCAATTAGATGCCTAGATTGAACTAAATGGGACATCAGATGCTATCACATGTCTAACTCTATAAAGATGCAGATCTTAAGATTTTCATTTTTAAAATAAGCATGATAAAAATCTAATAAGTTATAATTTTTGAATATTCTATGAGAGGATTTTTTAAGATTAATTGGATATATCAATTTGTTTTGCAAGAAAAGTGATGTAACCCTTTTTCTAAGTTTATAGGTAAATTATATAATATATATCATTAAATTTTGAGTCACATTATTTATGATTTATGAACATGAAATATGAAATTTATTATTGGACATATCTTATTATGGAATATTATTTGATGCATGATCAAAGCTATTGATTTTATTATGGATTACAATCGATTGTTTCAATTTCAAATGGTTTTGTGTACTTTTCAATTTAGAATATGAAATTGATTTTATAGAAAAAAATTTTAATTTGAGATGGATTTAATTTATAGCTTGACTACATATTGATATCTTATCATTAGAGGTTATGCACTGGTATATCGATGCCCTACCAGTGGAGGTTGTGTGCTGGTAAATCAAATCTCTGTCAGTAAAGACTATGTAAGTATTTCGATATCCTATCAGTGGAGGTCGTACGTTAGTATTCAATACTATATCAGTGGAGGTTAGGTTTTGGTATGTTGACATCCTATCAATGACAGTTATCGATATCATACTAATGAAGGTTATACATTAACATATCGATACTCTGTTAGTAGGGGTTATACGTTAACATATCGACACTCTACTAGTGGAGATTATGTATTGACATATCGATATCTTACTAGTGGGGGTTATACATTAGCACTTTGACTATCCTGAGCTTATTATCTGATCCAGCTATCAGATATAAGTATAATCATAATTCATGACTATCGAGACGAACTCGATATTTGAAAAAAATTAATTATAAATAAAATTTGAATTTGGAATAGAATGGATTGCATGCATATTATTTTGATAATACTATATATTTAGATTTGGTTTTGAATTGATATACTTTGCAATGTTTATTTTAGTATATCATTCTTTATCTTATTACTTGACTTATTAAGTTAAAGTATTCATTGCATACTAAGTTGTTTAGCTCATCATTCCATATCTTACTATATTTATAGATCTCGAGAGCTAAGATGATATAGAAATATCTTTCGAAAGAGTAAATAGAAGTCGAACTACGATATCTTTATTTTGATTGAAAATTTCACTGAAGTTTGTTGTAAGATCTTTTAAATGTTATTCGATTACATGAAATATTAAAGTTTAGATTTTAGTTGGTCAAATTATGATATTAATTTATTGATTATTTATTTTATTATTTTCTCTATGATATTATAATAAGATGTCTTGCATGCTTGTGAGGAATGTTTCTTATAAGTTTGCAGTTGTTGACGCAATCACCAGCTTGTAATCTCGAGTTAAGGGTGCCTTAGCTAATCTTTTCATTCTTTTAGTGCCCATTGTAAATTTTAGATCTAATATCCCCTTTAAATCCTAGCGCTCTGCTTTACCTTTTTATCCTAGCCATTAAGAGAAATGCAACTCAAGAAGCACATTCCTATAACACCTTAACTAAACATTACCTCAATATATACCCTATAGTCATCTCTAGCCAATCTCTATCTTTTATGTCATCTTAATCATAACCACTAGAACTAAAGATTTCTTATTTCAACATTCAATCCTTGATTTATATCCTATCTTTTGAAAAGTATACTTAGAGAAAGTACAGCTATGGAATCTTAGTCCTATATATCATAAATCTTTTCCTCATCTCTCCTTAATCATTTGTGCTATGCTTATGGTTAAAGTTCATCTCCTATATTGGGGCACTTCTCTTTACCGATGGTGTGGTCTTCCATTTACTTTTCTATCAACATCATACATGCAACTACAAATCAGGTAGAAATTAATGCCCAACAAACTTTCGAATGATTTACATGTGATTCATGCATGACTAAAAGAATCATTCAAATGATATCTTTTTTTGAGCAAAATTCATTCAAAATAATAAGAACCATTATCTTTACATAGAAGTTGTATAATAATTTGATCTCTTTTACTTTGGTACTTATTGTTTCTTTACCTAGAACTTGAAAAGACCCCAAGGAAGCCATATTGCCACTGTTTGTTTCAAAGTTCATAGTTATATGAGCATGGCTCAAGATATCTCCTTCCTTGGTAATTTTAAGCTCTGTCATCATTTAAAAATTCCACCCAAATCAATGTTCCTAGTTCAAGTATAGTCTCTGAATTCTCTGATGATCCTCATCATTTTTGCTATCTTAGCAATCTTCAGAGCATTTTACAACCACCCACCTCATTCTTCTCTTAATAGTTTATTGGAACTATCATTGCTAGAATAATCAACCTTGGTGTCGCATGGTGGTTGCTAGGGTCTATTGAGAATATATGCTATGATGATCTTTTTCTAAGAAATAGCTGTTAGACATGCCCAACTAATAGAATCTTTATTGAGCTTTGGTCACATGTAATCCGATTGAACTAGATGTATCTAGAGCTAAAACTGGATCGGTTATGGATCATATATCAATATATTCATATACATATTCTTTTTATCTCATGAATATAAATATGGATATAGATATTAATTAGATACAAAATTTATATCCATATTTATTTAAATAGATAGAGATACAAATTGGATACTGAAAGTATGGATATAAATATGAATAAGTTAGATAATTAATCTTCAAAATCACAGAATTAAAGATATTACTAAGTGGATGGTAAATCATATTAATAGCATATAAATATAGTTATGTATTTCTCTTAAAAGTTAATGAGTGCTAAATAAAATTAAATAAGATTATAAATAGAATTAGATATTTGAATATGGATCGAATAGTTATCTATACATATCAATATCTATTTTTCTTTGACAATACGAATACATATATAGATATTAGTTAGATACTTAAATATCTTTCTATATTCTGATAGATTTGGATACGAAAATAGATCCAAATAGATATTATCCAGTTCACTTTCACCTCTAATTGTATTTTTAGGCCATCAGGTAAGTATGTGACGCTTAATTGATATGATTCTTTATTTGTACATTTTTAGAGCCTATGATCATGTGGATCTTTCATAAATTATTCACAAGCTAAATCTAAACTTTCTGATAAATCATCTATTCATGCTTGGAGCCACAAGTGGTATGTTTCCACCCATAGCATTGAATTATAGTTGGAACTATATTTATTTTTGGTATCGAAAGAAATTATGGGAAAGGTATAATTGCATTCATGGGTGCTACTATACTTGACACTGAACTTGAAGAATACAACTATCAACTGGTGGGGAATTAGCATGGAGTATTGCAACCTTGCAACTTGTCCCACCATGAAAAGGTTGTTAGTTGATGGCTATTTAGACTTTCAATATGTTTCACTTTTCATCTTTCTTTTCTTTCATGGATAAACTGCATGGTAAAAATATCTTAGTATAGTTCGTAGTTGCAACTCTAATCATTCATGCTTAGCAAATATTATTTATTTGAATCTAATATGAAACTACAACTAAAAATATGTATATCAGTTGGTAGGCTGAAAATGGCGCTCTTGATTTCATCCTCACTGAATGGAACTTCTAAGTCATTAAGGTTTAAATTGGCATTTGGGTAGACTATATTCCAATCAATGCCAATATTGTGATGAGCAGGAGGCCCAAGAAGTTCTTGATAATAATCGATGAAAGCCTTCTTGATATAGAAAGGATTATAGTAGGCGTTTTTTTGATATTCCACAAATGAAATGAGATTTTTCTGTTTCCTTGTGCTAGCCATTGTGTGAAAGAATTTCGTACTTTTGTCTCCATTTTTCAGCCAACTCTAGAATTTTTGATATAAGATGTCATGAAGTTATTTTTTTAGACAAACTTTCTTCTAATTCTAGCATGGATAAGGGGCCACCTTCTTTTTCATCCAACTCTAGAATTTTTGTTTAGCTCCCTTTTCTTTTAAATAAGTTTCTAATAGAATTCTTATTGTAAAGCTTCAGTTTTTCTTTAGAAATTTTAACTTTAGGGATAAATTGGCCACAGTACCATTTTTCGAAGGGGCCATTTTCTATCAATCATAGACTAGTTTTTCGAATTTATTAATAGAGAACCAAAAGATTTTAAAGCGAAAAAATTGATTGGACCATCATAAATTGACAATTCTAAACAAATGGGATAGAGGTAGGATGTTGTTTTAGCGAGCGGCTAAAGAATATGAGAAGAAAAACAAGAAGCCCAATTTAATGAGACAAGGCAGCGCTCATGTTTTACTAATGATGGAACCTCTCTGTGGTTAGACCAAGTATAGCATAGCTGATTTAGTTTAACTTCCATTAGATAGAGATTCTTGATGAAATTGTTGAATGCAGAGGAGGTAGAGTTGCTAGCCAAATTGTTGTTGTGACTTGAAAAAAATCTAGTGAGGTTGAAATCATCGATAATAATCAAAGGACCATGCCACTTGTTTTTAAGAATAAATAACTTTTGAAGAAAGCTGTCTTGGAGATTAGAATCATTCGGTCCATAAATATTAGTTAACACCCATGAAGGTTTGGAGGGATCATTGAGGGAATTGTATAGGGTGCTGAGAGAGAAAGAATCCTGAAAGAATAGAAAATCAATAACTTTAGAGGAGTTCCAATAGGTAAAGATACCGCCTGATGAACTATGTGCATTGCTTTTGTTAGCCAACAATCAAGACTTCTCCTACAAGATTTTGTAACCAATTTATCTAATACAACAATGAGTTTATTTTTGCAAGCAAAGGACTTGACAGTGAGAGGAGATGACAGTATCTCTGACTATCCTTCTCTTTGAGCAAAGCCTTAGACCCAAACATTCCATGATAGAGTTGCCATCAAAGAAGAAAGGTAAAGTGCAAATTGTTAAGCTCAAAGAGGAGGGGCATAGCTTTCAATTTATAGAAAAAGTGAAATGATTTAGAAAGATTAGCAAAAAGGTAGGGAGAAGAGTTTTCCAACCTTCTGAAAAAATCGAACAGTATTGAATAAAATGTAAACCTGTGCCAAATGGTCTACCTATTATTTTTTCGAAAATTTGGAACCTTATTAAGCATGATATCTATAGACTATTCAATGCAATTCATGCTACCTCAATGGATCTAGAAAGGCTAAATTATGCTTTATTGCCTTGGTTCCCAAAAAAAGATTGTAGATTTATTAGAGATTATAGGCCTATAAGCTTAATTAGTGGGATCATGAAGATATTCTCTAAGGTTCTCTGAATTAGACTATTAAAACATATTGATACTCTCATCTCGGACTCCCAAACTGCCTTCATTCATAACAAGCAGATCTCAGATTGTTATGTTTTGGCTATGGAAGTAATCACCTATTGTAAGCAAGTAAACCAGAGGATTCTAATTCTCAAATTGAATTTTGAAAAGACCTTTGATAACATCAGCTAAACCTTTTGTTGGAGCATCTTAAAGCTTGAGGTTTTAGATCAAGGTGGTACTCTTGGATTAGTAACATTCTTCAAATATCAAAAATTACCCCGGTAATCAATGGTGAACCTCTTAACTGGATCAAAGTTCATAGAGGACTCAAATAAGGTGACCCTCTATCTTCTCTCCTTTTCATCCTTATTTCATATGTTTTGGTTCGCATTCTAAAGGTTATAGCAAATCAGAAATTAATAAAATGGTTTGGATCTACTAACTTAACTAGCAGTATCATTGTGTTCGGCATACTGATGATATATTATTCTTCAGTGACGAATCAAAGATGCATGTTTCGAACCTTAAATTTATCCTCTAGCTCCTCACTAGTTTGAAAATTAATTTTGAGAAGAGCTCATTAATTGGTTTGGATATGTCAACGGATAGATGTAATAGATATGCTAAATTATTAGGTGGTGCTATCTCCAAGCTCCCAACAAAGTATCTCGATTTTCCTTTCAAGAATCCAAACCTAAATCTTCAAATTAGCAATTTATTATAGAAAAGATAGATAAGAAACTAGATTCTTGGAAAGGTAAACTACTCTCTTTGGGTGGTAGACTATTACTGATCAATGTTGTCTTAAGTGTAATTCCAATATATTGGATTTTGTCTGCTTTCTTTTCTTTAAGAAGTCATTCAAAAAATTGATAGGAAAAAAAGTGAGTTCTTATGGAGAGGACACAAGTCCTATTATGGCGTTCACTACCTCGTTAAATGAGAAAAAATTTATAGTTTGAAAAATCTTAAAAGCTTAAGAGTAATATATCTAAGACTATTCAACCAATGTCTACTTCTAAAGAGATGGAGTCTATACAATAATTTATCAAAACCTTGGCATCAGCTTATTATCAATTGGTATTCCGTAGTAAACCTCCACTGTTAGTAAGATGAGTTTTCTCAAAAATGCTTCAATGGTTTGGAAGGGTATTTCAAAGACTTAGAACTATTTCTTGCAAAGCAGTAAATTCAAAGTTGGTGATGGCAAATTTGTTGTTTTAATTTGATCATTGGGTGGAAGATAGACCACTCAAAGAAATCTTTCCTGATCTCTTTGTCTTGTCTTTGAACCCACTCATTTCAGTAGCTAATTTTTTCAGTGCTTCTAATATGTTTTAGAGAAGTAATGAATGCTAATAGCAAATTCAGCTTTCAGTAGTTCTCCAACCTTATCCAAAACGAAGGACCAACCAGCAATAGTGATAAGGTCTATTAGAAATGGGACACAAATGGAGTCTTCTCTAACAAAACTTGCTACAACTTTTCCCATGGAGGGTGATTTTCCACTGTGTTATACTCATCTGATCTCTCCCAATTCCCACAAAACAAAAGTTTTTGCCTGGCTCCTATACCAAACAAGATCCTCAAAGCTGAGAACTTGTTGAAAAGAAACATTCTAGCTCCCTCTCATTGCCTGCTTTACAACAACCAAGATGAAACAACCAATCATCTCTTCGTGATCTATGATTTTACCAACAAGCTCCAAAAAAGGGAACAAACTTAATATAGTTCTCAACCTCTAATCTGCGCAAGAGCTTTTTGATGAGTAGCAATTTCTTCCATCTCAGCACTTGAGTAAGCAAGTTTGGCTCAGTTGAGCAGTGGTATTTTGTTGGATTATCTGGAAAGAATGGAATGGAACAATATTTCAGTTCAAAATATTTTTGCATAAAGTAACCTATAAGTGCTTTATTGACGCCATAGAACTTGGGACCACCTATTACTCTGGCAAACTGAAACAATGCTTACTTATAGCAATTTCAGCTTTGAAGTGATGGAGATTTGTTTTTCAGCTCCTCAATATCTTCTCTCAGTTGTTTTATGGCGATTTTGTTTTTCAGCTCCTCAGTATCTTCTCTCAGTTGTTTTATGGCTTTGTGTTTGATCCAATAGGAGTTATTATAGTCTTGTCATTTTTGGTTGGGAGCTGGTCCCTTTTCAAACTCTTCACGTAAAGTCTATAATATATCTATATTTTCTTCCTTTTTTAATGCACCTGAATGGACATCCCTCCCATTTTAATCAAAAGAAAAAAGATAAAGTTGATAAAAAAAAGTACATCAGATGTTAAAATTTTGGATTAGTTTAAATTGGACTATAATGTTAACTTCCTATCTTCATAGTCAGGCACATTCTCTCCAAATTTCCGTATTTATCAGAATAGTACCAATTGAAGGATGAAAAAGGTGTGAAGAATTATAATAATTTCTATCTGGTGTAAACCTAGATGTTTAACATTTTTGCATCCTTAATTGAGAGATGAAAACAAGTAATATACTTTTATAGGTATCCTTCATTATGCTCTTGTTCATAGAACTTTTCTAATCTTCAGGCTCAATTTATATTGGAAAACTCGGTCCGTACAAGCAAGGATTCTTATTCATCTGAGGTTACAGATTTTAATATATTGATAGTTTCTAGTATTACAATAGTATCTTATTTTTTCCCTCAGATTTGATATGACAGCTAGTGCACTTGTAATGCACCAGAGAAACTCATATTCAATTTATTCATGCACATGATTCTCTAAAATGCTTATAAGTGCTTGGGCTATTAATTCTTGACAAGAAAACTAAGCATTGCAATATCATTGCTTAAATCTTTATTCCATAGGCTCAAATTAGCAAAGCGATTGATAGTTGCAACTGCAATTTAATGTTTGCTTGGTTCTGATTCCAACCCTATTTACCTTGTTTACACACAATCCCCAAAGAGAGACAAATATCCTCCAGTGAGACGCTTTGTATATATTGTGGAACAGGCCACCTTGAGTGCTGGATGCTGCATCTCACAACTTCTAAAGCACCATTTTTCATCTCTAAAATCCATTTAACAAACAAATATAGAGAGCTAAGTTAGACACGAATCTTCTATAGTACCACGATGCACCGTACAGTGTGATGCATCCGTGTATGCCATCCATCATACGATGAATGATTACATATAATCATACACATACATATATGGTTTCGTATATCATCCATCGTGTGATAGATGGCGCAGGCTGTACAGAATCCGCGAGCAGCCAAAATTGCTGGTTTCCACCTATTCCTTCTCTTTCCTGTTTTGACTTTTCTCCAGCCTAGCTACCGTTAATCACATCAAGAACCGGTTACAACTCGCTGTCACTTTCTTCGATTCCTGTCAAATCTCAAGACCTCAAATCCAACTGAACTTGGAGCCTTTGCCTCGCCGCTGGCGGCCTTCACCACCTGGCGTCCCTGTCCTGGTCCTACCAACGATGATACCACGAGCAATAACTTGAGCTCATCATTGGACCTTGAGAATGTACTTAAAGTTAAATTAGCATGTGGATGAGATAACAAGGAGATGGGCATATATTATCTACACATATACTATATTTTAACAAACAACAGCCTTGATTATGCATTATCTCAGCTTGAGATGTGTCTTGATCAAATACAAATATATACCAACAGAAACATAAGTGTATATCAATGAATTGGTGGGTCTGCATCAATGCACTCAAAAATATTATATATATATATATATTACTTGGACATGTACTGTATATTAGAGAACAATGATCCAAACTATCTATTACCTTAATTTGAGTTGTATATCAAGAGGACATTAGATATGTATTAATAATATAGCGAGTGTGTCTCAATATATTGTAAACTATGTATTGGTATACCTAAAGTTTTGTATTATAGACAGCAGAAAAGGAATAAGAAGAGAGTGATGATTGGGTTTCTGGTTGGCTGGCTGATTGGTAAAAGTGTTGCCATTGGCTCCTCTGATTTTCTTTTTCTCTTGAGCTAATGGATGGGACTTGATTGATTTCTCTTTCTTTTTTTTTTTGGAATAAAAGGAGATTGAGTTTAGAACCTTAGTGACTTGAATTTCATTAACAACGAAAAAAGTATACAAAAGAAGGATACATGGAAGAGAGAATAAATGTTTGTTGCAAAAGAGAGATTAAGGTCCCAACCAAAGCAGGTCCCAATCTAAAACCACATAACATAAGCTGGATGATCCGAAGATTGAAGGCCAAGGGAAGTCGAGAAGGGAGATAATTAGGGTTTGTTCTTTTACGGGTAAATATTATGAAAAAGCTGGTCAACTTTTCTATTGACCAACTTACCCATTCTCATACTTTTCAAGATTAGCAAGTTACTATCCCATGAATAGCATTTATCCATGAAATGGAGAAAAATCTTACCTACCTAAGGGATGGCTAAATCGTTTCCCATCAACCAAGAAATAACCTCTTTAATTCATTCCTCATATATCCTTAACCTAATAATAATATATTATATTATATTATATATTATAATATATTATATTTAATATAGTATATCATAATATAATATAAATATTATATTATAACGTCATAATAATTATTATATAATATAATATACTAT
>KE506234.1:55474-93460 GCA_000441515.1 Elaeis oleifera
ATGGATATCAATCGATTCGACCAACTACAATTATTGATTTGATCTTGAGTACTCTTGACCTAATCCTAATCAACTTTTGACTCGATTTGATCAACCGCTCATCTCGATTAGGTTCTATTATGTTCTAATAAAAAATTCTAGGTGTAATCAAATTATAAGACCTAATTTGATCTACCCATGATCAATCTCTCATGCATAAACATAAATTTTAGATCTAAATTTTAATTTTAGATTTAAATTAATTACATAAAATAATATATTATGATCTCAAAACTATTTTTTAGATCTAAACAAATATTCACATATCTCATATATGAATAAAAATCCGATCTAACATGAAAACTCTTTTCAAAATCGTCCAACATTGATGTAGGACAATCTCTCCAACATAAGGGATAAACCTTATGCCATGACAACCTTATATCATACCGATGTCAGACCATTAATCATATTAATTTTAGATCTAATTAGAAATCAGATCTCATCTTATTCTCATGCATATGCAGATAGTTTTTAGCGGCCAACTATAGAGATGCTTTCACTTTCTCCGAGGTTGCTACCTTCTTGATCACCTTTCTAATTGGGCATCTTAGACCTTCAAAGTTGATGAAATTGTAGAACATGTCCACTATAAATAAGCTATTTGGTGCCAATTTTCAAACCAATACATCTGCAATATGTGATGGTCGAAAGGAAACATGTATGCCATTAAGTAACTCCCATTGATTCATCTCCATTCTAGTAAGGGTTCCTGCACCTGAATATTCCAAGTAAGGTTCCTCCAATTCTATTGGGAGGAGACCGATAAGTTTGGTTTGATGGCTAGGGCATAGAGTAACTCAATCTTGTTGTAGAGAGAGAATATATCAGCTAAAAGTCCTTCCAAAATCTAGTGGACTCCCCAATACTAGTCTTGAAGGCCACACAACTCCAAAAGACTGAATGTTGAGAGCAAATATCTTTCCAAATTGGTGACATACCCACAACACTTCTTCTAACCCTCATTCTCAATCTCTTCCTTGAGTAATAAACACAAGAGATCAGGTGCCACCACAGGTTAGATGATCCATATAAAATTTTAGGCCCATTTTGCCAAGAGAGATTGGTTTATTTGTTCAATATTTTTATTCCACCTTGCTCCTTTGTCTTATAAACATTATTCCAAAATTTGATCAAGCAATGAAATTCACTACTACTCTCATTACCTTTCTAAAGGAAGGCTATTCGTATTCTATCAATTTTGCTGATCACCCATTTTGGAAGCTTAAAAATTGACATGTAGTACAAAGGCATTATTGTCATAATGGTGTTTACCAAAGTTAGTCAGCCTCCCCAAGATAAAAACTTCCCCTTCTAAGCTACAAGTTTTGAGCTCATCTTCTCTAGCAATGGTAGCCAGCATTGCTTTGGAAGTTTTCTAATATGAAGTGGAAGGCCCAAATGCATGAAAGGCAAAGATCCACATTTACAACTCAATCAAAGATCCACATTTACAACTCAATCAGGATCCTCCTCGACCATATTTAAACATAACATGGATCTCTTGTGAAAGTTAACTTTCAACCTTGAATTACATTCAAAGCCTAGCACTATGGCTTTGGCTGCCAATGCACTTTGCTTTTTGCTAGCACAAAATAAGAGAGTGTCGTCGGCAAATTGCAAAGAGGATAAGCCGCTGAAATCCATGTCTCCTAATGCCTTCTATGAGGCCAATAGCTAAGGCCCTCTTGAGCATCCGACATAGAACATCAACTGCTAAAATGAAAAGTGATGGTGAGAGTGGATCATCTTGCCTCAACCCCTACTTGCATTTCATCCATGCACCAGTTTGTCCATTTAGAAGGATAGTTATGGATGTTAAGTACAATAGACTATGCACCCAACCTCTCCATCGGCTACAAACTCTCTTGCTTTGAGAACTTCAAGAAGAAAGTCCCAATTCAACTTGTCAAAGGCTTTTTTGAAATCCAATTTGCAAAGAATTACTTTTATCCCTGAGATCTTGCAATAATCTAACATTTCATAGGCACCAAGAAAGCATTTAGTGATATTCTAACCTTCCACAAAAGCCAGATTGGGACTCCTCGATGAGATTGGGGAGGAATTTAGAGTCTTCTAGATAAAATATTTGCTATGATTTTGTAAAGGCTATTCAATAGACTAATAGGATGGAAATCTTTAGTTTCAAGCATACCTTCTTTTTTTGAATAAGAAAGATGAAGACAAAATTCAATCCGTTGGTTAATCGACCTACAGCCACATTGCCACATCAAAAAGAATCATTTGAAAATTGTATTGACTTCTGGGTCAAGTCGATAAATACTGACTTGGTTTAGCTCTCAGATCGATTTTATACTGATCTGAATCGATCTAGCATGGGTCTCACAGCATTGTGATTAGTTCAACTTTTTTCGATCTGCCATAGGGGGACATCGATCAAAAGCCGACCTGATCTTAAAGAAAATGATTATTTTGCAACTGTATTATAGCTGCCATCCAACTTTACAATGGCTGTCTTCCAGTTATGCTATAGCTATAGTCCACATGGGTTGATCTCCATATAGCTGGCTATTCTGTTATAACAAACTAATGGCTTAATAAATTCTTAATGATTTGACAAACTCTTCTAATAGCTTAATGACCTGAGCAAGCCTGCTCCATATAAAGAAAGGCAGGATACTCTCCAGAAGGTATGTAGTAATTTAGAGAGTCCAGACTCTGTTGAACTATTCCCCCACTAAAGGAACTAAAAGCTATCACCCTTTCCATTCAAAATCTCTTTTCTTGCCTTCCAATTCTCTATTTTTATCTATCTATTTTCAAAACCTCATCTGACTTAAGCATCAGAGGATCCTAAAATCGGATGCCACCCCATGGTTCTAGGACTTCTTTTACAGGTTTACTTGTGATCTACATCAGTTTGATCCTTTTTCGCACTCCAGATCAATCTAGCACCGACCTCATCATTCTCCTTCCAGAGCCTTGCTACAATAGAATTGGTGCTAAAGGAAGGGCCAAAAGATTTTGATGGAAATGCTAAATAGGAAGGTGCAGACTTATCCTCTACCCACACCATCTTCTCCAAAAGGTGCACTGAAAATACTCAACCTCTGGTTATAGTTGATCCACAACAATTTAGTCTTCTAGTTCAGCAAGTTAAGGCTCTTACTTCTATAGTACAACAGCTCTAATATACCATAGAATAGCAGCAAAAAGTGATCTCTCAAGAAGCTCAGTCTCATCACACCCAGCAATCGATTCATCAAGATCTTCATTGTGATCATTATTCGCATACTGATCAGTCTTTTGAGAGAGAATCTACTCCACACAGTAGGAAACTATAATTGAAGAAAGGTCTTGAACAAAAATTCAAAATCTTAAAAAGAAACTAATAGAAGTACAGCTTCAAAGCCATCCACAAAGTGGAAGAGATTTCAATCTGCGATCTTCTTTTTTAAAGAAATTCTGTGTGAGCCGGTTCCTTTCCAATTCAAGATGCTAATGGTGGAATCGTTTGATGGTTTCACTAATCCTCTAGATCATCTTGAAGGCTTTAGAGCTGTCATAAGACTATAAGGGATGTCTGATGCTCTGCTTGGTATTGCCTTTCTTATTATCCTCAAGAAATCTATAAGAATCTGATTTTCTAGACCCAACCAGGATCCATCTCCTCCTTCGAACAGTTGGCAAGACTGTTTATTACTTATTTGATAATAATCAGATTCATTTAAAGAATACTAATAGTCTTTTACTATTAAACAACAAGAAGATGAATGTCTATGAGAGTATATGGGATGCTTTAACATCGCCATACTAGAAGTGAAAAACTTCAATGAGTCCATTGCAATGGCTGCTTTGAAGTAAGGACTCCAAAGCAATCATCTGATTTTTTTTTCAATAAGAATTACTCGAACACCTATGAACAAATATTGGTTCGGATCTAAAAATATGCTCAAGCTAAAGAGGAAGAAAGCATACTCCAACAGCTAAAAAAAGAAAAGAATGAGAAAAAATGGCCCAAAGAAAAGGACTGTGGAGATCGGCTAAGGAGTAATTTTGGCCCATCTTAGAAGAATCTGAGATCCAAAGGTCCATCTCGGCATTTTGATACCCACATCTCTTTATCTGCTCCTTGTGTGCAGATCCTGATGGAGATTGAAGATCAAGGATATCTTCGTTGGCCCAGCCCTATGAAGGCCCCACCTCAAAAAGAGATAAAGAAGTACTATCATTTTCACAGAGACCATGGCCATGATACTAAAAATACTAGCAGCTTAAGGATGAAATTGAAGACCTAATTCATCGAGGTCATCTTGACAAATATGTCAAAGATCAGACAACTCAAGCTATAGAATAGCGCTTAAGTCCAATGATGATGTTGACCTCAAGCGGCCTACTATTGGGGTCATCAATATGATCTCGGATCTTGGTGGAGAATGGGAGGTAGGCAATGATCCTTCCTTGAAAGATAGCGCATTGATAATGTCGTTTCATTTTCTAATATTCAAAGAGTACAAACTCCTCACAATGATGCTATTGTCATCTTTATGATGATAGAAAATATGATGTAAAATGAATATTAGTTGATAATGGAAGCTCTACTGACGTATTGCTATATGATGCATTCAAAAATGAATATGCTAGATCGATTGAACAGGTCGGTGCATCATTGATCAAATTCTCCAGAGACCTTATAGCTGTTGAAGGAGAAATCACTTTGTCTGTCACCATAAGAAGAGAACCGCATCAATCAAGTATGCAGCTTATCTTTCTAATTGTCAAAATACCTTCAACTTATAATGCTATTCTTGGCTGACCTAGACTCAATGCTCTCAAAGTGGTGGTCTCCACTTATCATCTATTAGTTTGGTTTCCAATGAAGGATGGAGTCAGAGAAATGCGAGAAAATCAAATACTTGCTAGACAGTGCTTCTTGATAGCTACCAAAATGAAAAAAATCAGTAGAAGCTCTACCAATTGAAATACCTAATCCGAAGAATAATCTTGAGATCAGTAAAACTAAAGAGTATCAATAGAACAGCTTATCACTATTCCATTAGATAAAGATCTAGAGAAAACTATTCAGGTAGGACCCTAATTATAACCTAATCTGAAAGAAAAATTGATATCTTTCTTTGGATGAATGCCAATATCTTTGCCTGATCAACTTCAAACATGCTAAAAATTTTGCTGATGTTATTGTACACAAGTTAAATATTGATCCAAAATATAAGCCAGTGCAACAAAAGAAAAAGAGTTTTGCTTCAAAAAGATAAAAGGCCATAAATGAAGAAGTTGACAAGCTCTTGAAAGCTAGTTTCATCAGAGAAGCTTAATATCCAAAGTGGATCACTAATATTGTTATGGTTAAAAAATAAATGACAAATAAAGGATTTGTATTGATTATACCAATCTCAATAAGGCCTGTCCCAAAGATAACTTCCCTCTTTCAAGGATTGATCATCTTGTTGATACCATTTTGGAACATAAACTGCTAAGCTTCATGGATACTTTTTCTGGCTGCAATCATATCAGAATAGCTCCGAAGATGAAGAAAATATAGCCTTCATCATCGAAAGAGATTTGTATTGTTATAAAATGATGCCTTTTGGTCTTAAAAATATAGGTGCTACATATCAACACCCGATTAATAAGAACTTCAAGCAGTAAATAGGTCGTAACATAAAAGTTTATGTTGATGATATGCTGATAAAAAGCACCAAAGTAGATCAGCATACTACCAATCTGGAAGAAGCTTTTGGAGAACTTCATAAATATCAAATGAAGCTCAACCTTAATAAATGTGCCTTTGGAATTATTTCAAAGAAATTCTTAGATTTTCTTGTGACTCAAAGAGGAATCGAAGCTAAACTCAAAAAAAATCGAGCATTACTTGAAATGAAGCATCCAAGTACTATAAAGAAGGTATAATAACTCACAGAATGGGTTGTATCACTTAGTCGATTCATTTTTAGATCAGTTGAGAAATATCTCTTTTTCTTTAAAATTCTAAGATAAATCAAAGACTTTAATTGGTCAGATGAATGCCAAGCTGCCTTCAACGACCACAAAAAGTACTTCAAATCACCTCCATTACTATCAAAACTAATTGAAGGTAAGAAATTATTCATATATTTATCTATCTCATCTAATGCTATTAGCTCGATTTTAGTCTGAGATGATGTAGGAACACAAAGACTAATTTATTACACTAGTAAATTGCTACGACATGTTGAAAACTGATATACCATGATGGAGAAAATGGTATATGCACTTATCACATCGGCTTAATGACTTCATCCTTATTTCCAAGCTCAAACAATTGTCATCCTAACTAACTAATTTTGAAGTCAGTCCTACAATGACTTGATACCTTAGGTCAGATAGCTAAGTGGATTATTGAGCTTAGTGACTTTGATATTTATTATTGACCTCGGTCTTCATTGAAAGCTCAAGTTTTAGCCAATTTTGTTATGGAATGCTCTATTTCTGATGAGAAACTGACTTTGAAAAGCCCAAAGGAGATTGTTAAAGATTCTAATTGGTTGTTACATGTTGATGAAGCCTCAAATTCAAAAGAAAGTAGAGCTAGCTTAATTCTTATGGGTCCTGAAAGTGTTATCATCGAGCATACTTTGAGATTCAATTTCAACATCTCAAATAATGGGGTGAAATATGAAGCACTCATTGTTGGACTCAAAATGGCAAAAGAACTCGAAGTCAAAAGACTTAAAGTTTTTATCGACTCTCAACTCGTCGTCAAATAGGTACGAGATCAATTTGAATCTAAAGATTTTATAATATCTCAATATTTGTAGAATGTGAAAGAATTATCTAAAAGTTTTGAAGATATAGAAGTCATACAAACTTCAAGATCAAAAATATTCGAGCTGATGCTCTTTCACATGTGGCCACATCCAGATTTTTCGAACTAAATCAAAAGATTTTTATTGATGTTCTTGAAAAGCCCAGCATAGAAGTCTTACTAGTTGTCCAAATTAACCATGAACCATGCTGGATTGAACCATTGGTGGATTACATTGCCAGAGAAATTTTACCAATTGATCCTACTAAAGTTAGAAAAATTAAAAGACAAGCTCCATAGTATGTTATTCAAGATGATTGATTATACAAGAAATCGTATTCATTTCTATTACTTCGATGTTTGCGACCATCAAAAGCTGATTATGTTCTTCGAAAAATTCATGAAGGAATCTATGGTAATCACTTAGAGGACAGATCGCTAGCCTACAAAATTATTCGACAAGATTATTATTGGCCAACTATCCAAAAAGGTGCAGTCGACCCATCAACAAATGTGATCAGTGCCAAAGATATGCTAATATTCAACATCAGCTTGCAGTCAAACTCATTTCTATTACATCATCTTAATCTTTTGTGTATGGAGAATGGATATCCTCAGACCTTTCCCAATGGCAATAGGATAAAAAATTTTTTGATTGTAGCTATTAATTACTTTACCAAGTGGATGGAAGCTGAATGTTTAGTACAAATCACTAAGAAAAAAAATACAAGACTTCATCTGAAAGTCAATTATCTATTATTTTGGCTTATCCTGAGTCATTATCATTGACAATGGATGATAATTTGATAATCAAAAATTTAGAAAATTCTATTTTGAGCTTCATATAGATCAAAAGCTTACTTCGGTAGGACATCCACAATCAAATGGAGAAGCTGAGGTCACCAATCGAACTATTCTTTAAGATTTGGAAACAAGGCTCATAGAAGCAAAAGGACTCTGGACGAATGAACTTTATAGTATTCTTTAGGCCTACTGAACTATCCTCAAAGACCAACAGGTGAAACATCCTTCAAACTTACTTTTAGGGTAGAAGCAATAATACCTGTAGAGATCAGTCTTCTAACAACCAGAATAAAAATTTTATGAGGAAATAATTTAGATCGACTGAGAACTGATCTGGATCTGTTGATGATATCAGAGAAACAGCTCGGATTCACATGGCAACTTATAAGCAGAAAGTGAACAGATATTATAATGCCCAGGTGAAGCTAAAATTTTTTCATAAATGAGATCTTGTTCTTCGCTAAGCTAAGATCTCAAAGCCTTCGAAATAAGAAAAACTCACTCCTAATTGACAAGGACCTTATTGAATTTCCCAAGTAATTCATCCAGGAGCATACAAATTAAAATTTAGATGGCTCAATTATTCTGCAAACCTAGAATGCTAAAAATCTTAAGTTGTATTATCAATAAGGCTCTCAATAAAGTCCTCAATTTCTATCCCAATGAAGATGGATTTCTATCTAAGTATTATGAAAAAATTTCTCATCCAAATCAAATCGATAAAAGCCAATCAAATGAGGATGATAGTGAATAAAGATTGTGTCCAAACCAGATTGGCAACAAATCGATCAAACAAGAGCAACCTATCCAAACAAGGCCATGATATCTAGCCAAATGAGGATAGAATCAAAGATCTCATCCAAACAAGATCATGATTTCTGACCAAATGAGGATGGTCAATATATCCACATGAGGTCATGAAATTTGGCCAAATGACGACAAAGAAAAGGCCAAGTTTGTCCAAATGAGGTCGGAGAAGCCAAACTCCAGCTATAAGAATCTCTGCCAAACCAGGACAACTCAAGTGACACATCCGATCTCCGGATTAGATCTCACAAATGATTAAGTGAGACACCCGATCTCCGAATTGGACCTCACAAATAAATTAAGTGAGACATCCGATCTTCAGATTGGATCTTACAAAATGAATCAAGTGAGACATTTGATCTTCAGATTGGACCTCACAAATGATTTGACATGGGACACCCAATTTTTAAATCGGACTTCATGAATATTTATTGAAAAATACTTTTCAGGTTCAATTTTACAAAGATCCAAAGTAAATATTTAGATCTATGGAATGAACTTCAGACTGAGGGAACTTATGATCGAGGTCATATCCTACGATAATGTACCCTTGAAAGGAAACATATCATGGGTGGAAATTCTACATAAGAAACCTGACCTGTCATCCAAGAGGTAATTCTTAAACCTTTGCCACAAATATTTCAATTATAAGAATTGGATTTCTTCCAATTAATCGATTTGATTATTGAAGATCAGGTTATATCAATGACTTAAGATGGTTAAGTTATGGCATATAGGTTTTATAATTGATTCAATCGAGATCAAGTAATATTTCTTTATGATTTATTTGATCAAAGTCAAATAATTATCTATTATAAATACTTAAAGATTTCTTGAGATTCTAAGTCGTCAATACTCAGATCGGGTTCAATGGAATTGAAAACATCCGATGTGGAAAGAAAGTACATGCACTTAAAGAAAAATTTTTTCATTAATGTAAAAGTATTTACAAAAGCCCACATCGGGCTAATACAAAAATTCAAAAGAGAGAAAATTACAATATCAAGCTTTAGCCTGAGGACCCTCAAATTTAGGAGCAGAAGCTAAAGTCGGACCTTTGTCAGCCATTGGACATTCCACTAAAGTAACTTCAATGGCTGGAACTTCAAAAGGAGTTGTTGGGATCTCAGTAGAAGGAGTTGGGACTTTGATAGGAGAGACTTCGATCTGTGATTGAGGAGCCACTTCCGTAATTGGTTGGGACACTTTCGCAGTCAATATAGCATCAGACATCGACTGAGCGACAACATCACTCACCTGTCTAGTAGAAACTTCGATTGCTACTGTGATAGCCACCTCGGTAGTTACTTTACTCAGATCCAGGTTAGAAAAGTTTCATGATCAAGTTTCTACAGCTCAGGAAGCCGAAGTCAAATGCCCCTCAGAAGCTTCTATGACTTCATATTGGAAAGCATCCAAAGCTTTGAAGTCTTCAATGGCTTTTGAAGTTTGATCTTTCTCCCTCTCGAGTTGTCATTGATATGAGAGGAGGGTCAAGTCGCAGTTCACGACTGGTGATTCAGCCTCCTTCAACTTAGCCTCTAGCTCAGAGATCTTCTCTGTCTCCTTCAAAAGCTTGTTTCCTACTTGTTTATTTTATGCTAATTGTCCAAAAGTTATTAATTTTTTCCTTTATTGAATTCATCTTTTCTTGGAGTTGATTCTTCAACCCTCAGTGGTCTTGGCCTCCTTTGTAGCCTTCTCTTCAGCTCCTTTCTTAGCCTTCTCAGCTGCCTTCTTAGCCTCTTGCTTGACTTTAAGTCCCTCTTCCAAGGACTTTTATTTCATACGGTCGGATCAAAGTTTCATGCATCAATCTAAGATCTAGCATGACCTATGAAATGAGAATAAGATCGATAAGCAACTGATGTGAAAAGTATATAAAAGAAACATAAGTTCAAGAACTTACATCGAGTAGGCCACTATAGCCATGATTCACAACATCTTCTATTGAACAGTCTCACCTCCGTGCATCTAGATCTCTTTGAGGCAGAACTGCTGAGAGGATGTCTCGATCGAGTCTTGGCATTTCTAATAAGGATACTTGAGAGAGATCAATTCTCTCAATTGAGGAAGAGGAGATAAAGCTCTCTGTGAACTACTTTGTTGCCGTATAGCTCAAGCTGGTCTCATCGATGTCAGAGGTGGCACTGGAGAGGAGCTCAATCTTTGGCATATGTTCGCATCTTTATTGGGTGGATGACCCACCTCAGAGTTGGACCGATGTTGAGTCCTTGACGTAGACTATGGTGGTACCATAAAAATTGGGGGAGGATTGATGGTTGGAGATGAAGCTGGAGCAAGTGAAGATCAAAAATCTGTCGATCTAGAGTCTGTCGATCTAGAGCTTGTAGTAGTCTCCTTACTTCTTTTGGCAGTAGGTTGGTTACGTAAATTTTGCTTCCTATTCTTCACCTCCGCTAACTTTTTGAGATCAAACTTCATGATTACTTCAATAAAAGAGGAAACTTTGTTTAAAAAAAGAAGAGAGAAAAATGAAATGGATGAATTGACATCGAACTCACCCTACGGAGAGATTTAGCTGATGCCATCATCAAAAAGGGATTGATCGTCATCAGTTGGCTTAGCTTGGGTACCTTTATATCCAGCAGTTATGCAAAAGCCTCCTCATTCTTAGGTAAACATCATAATGTGAGTTCCATTTAGTTTCAGGCTTACGCTAATTACAACTGAAACCACAAAGGACACTTGAAAACATGAAAAAGAAGTGGTTCTTCCAATTATGGATGAAAGAAGGAAGGCCAGGACCAAATTTATATTTAGATCGAAGTGAAAATACCACCAGCCTTTTTCATAAAGATATTTTTTCAGGACGAACAACATCTTGAAAAGAGAAATCCTAAGTTCTATGGTAGCAAACCGACAACAAATGATGAAAACGATGATGATCCTTATAACATTGGGGATTACTTGTGTCAGATGAAGCCTATAGAAGTCTAAAATATTACTAATGAAAGGATGTAAGAAAAATCAAAGTCCAGACCGAAATGCTTCATCATAAAATGTGACATAATTTTCTAGAGGTTCAGTAACCCTATGATCCTGACCTGGAGCTATCAATTGAAATTCTTCAAGAATCAAATATTTATTCTAAGTTCCTAAAGATTGAGATTGATTAGGATTGATTCAATACTAGGATTGAAGTAATCCAAGAATCCTCTTATAGGAGACTTTGGATCCTTCTGACCTAAAGTACAGACCTTGATTGTAGCCCGAGGTAGATTTTCCACTTCGAACTCAAGCTGAACTTGGATCGATCTCAACTTATCTTACTGTTGTCAGAAGATATTTTTCAAAAAAGAGAAGAAAAAAGGGAGGGGGGGAAAATAGAAAGGAGAAAGCAAGCAAAAAGAAAGAAGGAGAAAACTATCCAGAAAGGAAAAACTAGGACAAATAAACCTAAAACCTTAGAACCACACAAGAAAAAGGCCAAAGACAGAGATCTACCTAATAGACAGGAAAGAGGCCCTGAGGAAGCTTTTGGAAACTCTTTTTTAGCTCCAATGGTCTCTTCTCTGACTCAGGCAATGCAAAAAAAAAATCTCTTCTCCGGCTCCGGTGATGTTGGAAAAGCTCTAGAAAGATTTTGGCAGAGTTTTTGTATAGAAAAATAGTAAATGATTTTTGAATATTATACAGATCTATTTATAGAGCATATCAATAGTTTAGATCAACCAAATTTGCCATTAGATCGGTGCCACTTGGGCACAATCCAACGACTCTGTTAAGAGACTTTTCAATGCACCATTTTCTGATCAAGCTATGCAGGCTTGATCCATACGATATTTTAAATAGCCAACAGCAGAATGATATGTGGCGAGCAGAAAATCAGCCCATATCGGCATGACCTCCCAAGTAATAATGAGTTTTCGATTCTCTAGACCCTCATAATGGTTGGAGGATCCGATGAGATATTTCTGAAAAGCAGCACGCCACCTCTAATGATTAAAAAATTAATACTATCAATTGTTGTACGGTGTATTTGTTATTGGCAGCAAAAATTAAATAGAGCTTTTGACTTACTTTCCACACCCAATGTGAAAAATTACACTTGGGATCTAGAAAGTGGGGGGTATGTGTTGGCACAATTAATCGACCTACAGCTACGTGGCAACATTAGAAAGAATCATCTGAAAATTGTATTGACTTTTGGACCAAGCTAGTGAAATACCAACTTAGTTTAACTCCCAGATTGGTTTTATACTGATCTAAATCGATCTGGCTTGGGTCTTATAGCATTGTGATAAATTTAGCTTTTCTCGATCTGTTATAGGAGACATCGATCAAAAGCCAATCTGATCCTGAAGAAAGATGGTTATTCTACAACTCCATTATAGTTGTTATCCAACTCTACAATAGTTATCTTCCAGGTATGCTATAGCTATAGTCCACATGGGTTGATCTTTATATAGCTGGCTATTCTGTTACAATAAACTAACGGTCTAACAATTTTAATGGTCTAATAAACTCTTCTAATGGCTTAACAGTTTGAGCAAGCCCCCTCTATATAAAGAGAGACAAGATACTCTCTGAAAAGTAAGTAATAATTCAAAGAGTCCAGACTCTGCTGAACTATTTCCCATTGAAGGAACTAAAACCATAAGTCTTTCCATTCAAACCTCTTTCTTGCCTTCCAATTCTCTATTTCCACCTATCTATTTCAAGGCCCCATCTGACTTAAGCATCGGAGGGTCCTAAACTTGGAGGACACCCCATGGTTCTAAGACTTTTTTTGCAGGTTTACTTGTGGTCTACGTCGATTTGATCCTTATCCACTCTCCAGATTGGTCCAACACCAACCTCATCATTCTTCTCCTGGAGCTTTGCTGCAACACAACCGTTCCAAGTCAAGCTCCCTTATGAAAGTCCCCAAGAAGAATCAGCAAATAATCCTTCATAATGATCCAAAACATTTGAAAGAGAAAGAAGGAAAACCATTGAGCCTTCACTTACCTGCACAAGAAAAACAGCTTTGCTGATCCCATCCAATGTGAATTGATGGTCAAGCTCACAGAAATCAAATGAAGGTTATCCACATAGTAAGGTTCAATCAGTAGAAAGCAAGGATGTGGAAGAGTGACCAAATAGCCCCTTGACAAAAGTGTGAAGTCTGCCTTCAATTTCCTTTAGTTGTTATACTCCTTGCCTCCTTCCCTTAGTGTGACAATGAATTTCCTCCCTTAGTGGACGTAAACGATATTGCTATCCCTTCCTTCAGCCATATGACCTTTGACCTTTGCTTCTAATAGATTTCCTTCTTACGATAAATCTCCTCCAAAGACTTTCAAAATACTTCTAGAGTTTAATTTAGCAAGTGACAAGTTCTTTTTCTCCTCCTTGTCAAAATGTCAAGGTCATGAAACAACTTGATCTTGAGAACTTTGCTCCAAATTCTTCTATGAAAGGACCACTACTTTTTTAGAGCTGCTCTTAGATTCCTAAGATTCTCCATCCATATACTAGCTAAGTTTGTGCTACCTTTGACACTTTTCTAAGTGTCATGAATAATAGTCTCCAAATCATGTTCAGTCGACCACCATGACTCAAATCTGAAAGTTCTTTTTTTTTCTGATATAAGTGGGCGGTCATACTAGTCTAGTATGCAAACACCTCATGAAGTCAGAAAATAAAAGGTCCTGTAAGGCTCATAGACAAGTTTGAGCCAGACACCAAATCCAGTCTAATCTGAAAATTCTTTAGCCCACAAACTTTGTCTTACAATCTAGAGCAATTGGCATATGGTCTGAAGCTGTACTAATGAGAGCTCTTTGAGTAAAAGTAGGAAAGATGTTCTCCCATTCCAATGTAAAAAGAAAGATCCAAACATGCCAAAGAAGGGTGGTTTCTGCGATTGCTCCAAGTGAAGTGCCTTCTTTTTACGTCAAGGTCAAATAATTCAAGCTTCACTAGAAAATCCAAGAATTTCAAATTATCACTCGGACATTGAGGATATAAATGTAGAATGAGATGATAAAGTCTTAAAGTTTGCATAAGTAGTGGAGTAGGAGTAACCAAAGGACCATATGGCCGAAGATACTAAGGAAGTCAACCTCGAAAACCTAGAAACCCCTTTGACAAAGATAGGAATTAAAGTTAACTCCTCAATTATGAGACGAATCGGCCACATTTTTGCATTTGAACTAGGAAGTCTTAGCTTAGTCATTTTTTGATATGCCAAGCCTCGATCCAAAGATTGTAGTTCACTGCCACCTACTCAAACCAAATGCTAGGCCGGTCCAATAGAAACTTAGGGCTGGAATTGGCTTTACAAGTTAAAGAAGAGACAATGAAGCAATTAAATATTGGGTTTTTGAAGGTTATTAATTACTGTGAGTAGATGGAGAATATTGTTCTAGTATCAAAAGAGTGATTTGATTCTGAATTTGCATTAACTAGATAGATTTGGATAAAGCTAGCTCAAAGGACAACTTACCTATCATTGATTTACTACTGGATAGTGGATAGCACTACAGGAAATGGGATGCTATCTTTGTAGATAGTTTTCAAGGGTACAATTGGATCAAGATGGTTGAGGAAGATATAGTGAAAACAACCTTAGCAACACCTTGGGGAGTTTATTGTTATGATGTTATAGCATTTGGACTGAAGAACACATGGCCTACTTATCAAAGAGCAATAGTTGTGTTGTTTCATAATATGATGTATAAAGAATTGGATGTGTCAGTGGATGTCATGATGGCTGTTGCCGCTGAAATCTGGATCACGATCGGAAGAAACTGGAGTGATGGTGCGTCCTTCCAGTAAAAAAATCTACACACAAGTTTTGATCGGAGTTGGCTTCGACAGGGACTCTCCGATGCTTAAGTCAGATCATAGAAAATAGATAAGAAGGAGTGTTTATGAGATTATGGTTGCATACCTTGGAAGGTCCCTATAGATTCTTTTGTAGGTTAGAGTCATGTAACTATCGAGAGAGATTATGGGTGATTCAAGTGTAGCATGGTGAGACTTTCGATCGAGATCGACAGGGTGGTTATCGCACCTTCCTTTCCATTCTGAAATCAACTAAAAGTTATAGGCGATATTAAATTTTGAATTAAAGTGTAGGTGAGATCGGTCCAATCTCTTCAGTTGAGAGTTCATCACAATTTGATGGAAGCGGATGTTGAGGAAAGAAAATGGCCGACTTGGATCTCACCAAGCAAGATGAGGATCGGTGCACGCTTATGGCCGAAGTCAGAGCTTAGTATGCCCAAATACCCCGCTATCTATAGTTGTCTGTATTGAAAGCCAGTCACTACAAAGACAAAAGAAAATATGATGACGAAGCCAACAGAGATCGATTCTTGAATTCTACTCAGGACGGTGGTTTAGGTTCAAAGATCATTATGGGCCGAAGCTAGGATCGGGCCACCTTACGACGTTCGTTAACCCATAACTAGCCCCTTGCCCTTGTCTTCAACCCAAGGAGGAAATATCCCCCAACACATGCCTCCCTATTCCCGAGTTCAATTTGAGCGAAGGGATTATCGAAATTCTGATTGACCGAAGATGCATCATTCTTCACATAAAAGTGATGCATATATTTTTGGATGAATCATGGACCACTTCAAACTACAATCATGACTAGGGTGCAATTGAGAGAATCAAGGGAATGGTGTGCCTCATTTTTCATGTATATCATTAATTGGCCGACTAACGCCTCTCAGCTGCCTACAGATTGTGCTACGTATTAATCATTGGGTGGTCAGATAGGACTCAGTATCCAGACAGTTTCGATTTTTTATGTTTAAAAAGGAGACGGCCTCTGACTTTTCCCATACTTTCTCAGACTTTCTTCCTTCTCTTCCTACCTTTTTCATGAGGGTTTTTTGGTTCGTTGGTGATTTTCTTTCAAATAATTATCTTCATCTCTCAAAGAATCACCATCTTCTCTCTTCTTATTGTGCTGCAGCAGGTTACTTTCCTTTCTCCCCTCTTTCTGCTTTCTTTCATCATCTTGGTTTAGTTGTCCCTTGTGTCTTTAATGGTGGATTCTAGCAAAATCAATCTTCTGAATCACCTCCTTCTTCTTCTGGAGGTATTCCCATTAGTAGAGGTGAGGAACAAGGCGCCACATCTTTTGCTCCAGATCAGATTGAATCTAAGTTGGGTGTGAAGGAGTTGAATCGTATTCTTGTTCGTTATAGAATCCCTTCTACCTTTGAATTAGTCTCCCGATCCCAATGGTAGAGTAAGTAATCCTCTTCTTGATAGGATAAGTTTGTATGAGGAAGTTTTTAAAGCTGGACTTAGGCTCCCTATTTATCCTTTTGTTATCGAGATTTTTTGCTTCTTCGATCTTCCTTTATGCTCCATTATTCCAAACTCCTTTCATTTCATCATCGATTTTTTGGTTCTTTGATCTAGAGTCAGGGTCCAACCTTCTCTACCTCTTTTTCGATCATTCTATATCATGAAGAGGTGTATCGAGGATTGATGGTATGTCTCTCTATCGAGAAGAGTCTCTGCATTGATAAAGGAGGCTTCATCTTCGATGCACAATTAGAAGGTTTGGTTTTTTTTGTTTTCGATCCTTCTATAGAGGAGTGGAGATGTCCAAATTGGGGTCGATCGAGGAATTCTGATTTTTAGATTCCAAAACTGGGAGATGAAGACCAAGAGCACTCTGAGACTTGGAGGAGATATAAAGTTCTTCTACTAAAGGAGTTTCTATCAAAGCAGTCTCTCTTTAATATTAGTGTTAGTCCGACCGATCCCAAAGGTGAGGAGATCTCCATTCCTCCTCCCGATGCTTCTTTGTAGCCTTTTGCTGATGTGGAACCTTTCCACAATGATGATGAAGCCCAAAGAGATAAAGAAGTTGTTGAGGGGATCATCGAAAAGGGCAGCACCTTCTTTGTCCGCAGAAGTTCCGAAGAAACCTAAAGCTTCAAACAAAGGTAGAAAGGAGAGGGATCCTCTGACTTCAACTAAAGAAGGAGCCACTTCTACTCTTCCCTTCGAAGCTAGCTTCCAGAACCTGCTATCCTCTCTGTGCCCCAACTTGGTTCAGTATTGGTGAAGTTGGACTCTGTTGGAGAACTGATGAATCAAGAACAAGATCGGGGTTCATCTATTGCTAAGGGGGTTTTTGATAGTTGGAAAAACTCCAACCACTCCTTCAAGGGTATGCTCCTTAGTGATGGTTTGGAAGAGATCGAGAAAGAAGATAGCCTGAAGCAGTAGAGGCAAATGATCTATGATTTTGTGAAGGTGAACCTGCTTTTGTTTCTTCTTTTTTTCTACTCACTTCTTATTTTATAAATGTAGGTGGGACACTATGCGGTAACTATTATCACCAAAATGAATGATGCTGAAATGGAGCTGACCGTAGTAGATAAGAAGTGCAAGTTAGTCGAATCTGTAGAGACCAAAGCCAAATTGAGGGTAGAAGCTACTGAAGCTGAGGTAGCCCAGTTGGAGAATAAGTTGAAGGAAATTGAAGCCACGTTGGCTTTGGAAAAAAGAGAGGTTGGAAGCGCAGGCTAAGGCCATTGACATTGAAAGAAAAGTCCAAAAACAAACTGCTGAAGTGGGACGTGCAGCTGTAGAAGCCTTTTGCTCATCCACCGAATATTTGGATGAAAAACTCACCTTCAGTCAAGACACCTTCAATACTGGTATGGATATTTGCCACAAGAAAGTGAGGTAGTGCTTTTCAGACATGGATTGGGACTTTTTATACCACTTGAGAGAGGAGGAAGAGGAAGAAGCCGTTGGAGGGACTTCGATCATCGAGGCAAGAGGGGAACCATCCAAAGTGACCGCACCTATGAAGGTTGTCCCAGCACTCATCTTTGCTGATGTTGTGCCACCTCCGCAAGCATTGGAGCAACCAACTGTGGTTACATCAGATCTACCATCGGTCGATCCTTATGCCGAGGTTGAGCATAACTAAACTTATATTCCTTTTTATTTCTTCCTTTGTTAATCAATGTAAAAATTAGCTTTTGAAATTAATGAAAGAAAAGTTTTATCTATATTTTTATACTTGTGTATGATGCTCTTTTCAGTTGATCCAATGTGACTGTTGCGATCGTATGTTCACCTAATATCAGATTAAGCATCTTTCGAGGACCTCGTCTATTATAATTCGAATGGAAACTCTTAAAAGAACTTACATCAGGTCCAGCAGGATGCCACCGAAGCTAAGATGAAACTTCGAAGACTTTATATAAGTAATGAGGGGATGACCATGGAGAAAAAGAGTCTGTAAAAGCATTTGGAGGAGATGAATAGACATCTAGAGGAGATGAATAGAAATATTTTTAAAAAATATAGGTTGACTATAGAGTGTGATGAAATTGCCAAGTCTGTCGGGGCTATCAATTGAAAGATGGGTGTGAAAAAATCCTTTCTCAATGAGCAACTGCAAGCAGCTTGAAATGAGATTGCTAGACTACAATATGACTTGGCCTCATGTAGGATCGACGACGAAGCCAAGCAAGAAATTGATAAGCTTAAAGAAGAATTTATTTAGCTAGGGAGAAAATAAGAAATCTTTATCGCTCATTGGATGCGAAGATGTCAGCGGTTGATGATGTTCAGAGTGAATTGGCCAAGACCAGGGGAACGGCTATTGATCTCTCTGGAGCCCTTCCTAAGAATAGATCCTCATTAACCAAACTTTGAATTCAGCTTGTGGAATAGGTGGCTGCGGCTTAGCATGCTAAAGCAACCATCAAATTGTTAGAGAATCGGCTTGCTTCGACATTGCATGATATGACTATCGCACTTGGTCATGTATCAGGTCAAGCGATAGATCCCAGCTTTGAAGAATGTCGAAGCTTGGCTGGGAGGCTTTTTGAAGGTTGATTCTCACCTTCCAGCTTCAAACCTGATGGGAACATCGAACGTCGAAGCTCTGCTAGGCAAAGATTGATCTTTCAACCCTGTATTTCTTCTTTTATCTTTTGTAATCCTCTATCTTGTAACTATTGTAAAAAATTTTGATAAGGAATAAGATTTGAAGCTTCGGCATTATGGTGTTGTCGCACAAGTTCACTATTTCATGGGTAAGACTTATAATTTGGATGAATGGTTTCCACACTGGGATGGTTTGCCATGACATCTATAAAGTGGCCATGTCTTTAGGTTCGGCTCAATGCTCGGCCGCAGCTGATGGCTAGAGGGTCCTCTTGGGTTAACACTTACTCATTGTCTCCGATCTTTGGCCCAGATGAATATCGACGGGCTTCAGAAGTTCTCGTTAGTTACCCCCTGCTCGTTGATTCTGATCTTTAGCCCAAATGAATATATCGGCGGGCTTCAGGGATTCTCGATGGTTACCTCCCGCTTCTCCTGATTACTTAGATCTTCTTGAGTGTTGACCCACTGAAGAGCGGATTCGGCCTTCAGGGGTCCTCAAGGGTTATCTCTTGCTTCTTAGTAATGGAGGTTTCTGCTATCCATTGGGAGAAAATCATCACGATCGATCAGATGTCTTTCTGAAATTAAAATATCCATTCGTGGTATACCTTGGGACTCCTTCTGCCATAATAACAGTGAAATTTTTCAAGAAAATTAACTGATGGTCTTCTCTAGGCCATTTTTCGATCGCCATATGGCAAATCAAGATGGTTTTCGAAGCGTTCCACTGACTTCGCTCAGATAAGAGGAAGGCGCAGTGAATGGCGGCAATGGTTGAAATTTCAAAATGTGACACATGGAGTATCCATATTGGCTCTTATGTGGGCACACTTTCATTTGGATCATCTATAAATTATCCCTTTCTGCCATTGGTGCTCCCACAACTCCTTCCCCTTCTCGTTCCTTCCTTTATCTCCCTGAGACCATGGAGCCTACCCCCTGCCAAGTCAAGGAAGCTACCAAGAAGGAGGAGTTCCTTCAGGAGAAGGGCTCTACCAAAAGTCAAGAACTACACCCAATGAGCCTCCTCCAAAGACTTCCAATGAGGGCTCCTCCATTGGGGCGACGCTCCTCCTCGGCACTACTGAGGGGACCTTTACAGAGGCCCATCTCTACTGCATCACCGAATTCAAGGCCTCAGAGGCCTTCAAGGGAGAGCTTCTGGATGCCTCCATGATTGGGTTTGTGCAGGGCTTTGAGAATTGAAAAGTCTGCATCAAGCACCTGATGCTGTAGCTGGATCTGCACCACCTTCACCCTAAAATAGCGATGACAAGGTTGGAGTGTTCTCTTCAGATGAGGATTGAATTTTCCTTATCCTGTATCTTGGTCTTGGTGCGGCCAAGAAATCGTGGTCCTGAAGGAGTCCTTGTTCTTCTTTTCTTTTTCCTTTGTGTTTCTATTATTGTCTATCTTCCTATTTTCTATTTATAAATATTTGAAGTAATAAAAAAATTAGTGCTTACGTGAATGTCTATGCATACCTTCTCTGCAATTTTTGCCTCTTCCTAGTACCCTTCTCTTTTTCCTTTTATTAATCGCCTTCATAGCATATTAGTTGGATAATCTCCAAAAAGAATTCATTTTATTAGAATAACATCGGAAGATAAAGAAATAACAATATTTTTAGAGTAAAATATAACATTCAATTGGTGAATAACATCATCAATAATACATCCACAAGTTATTAGAGTTTTAGGATCGAGGTAGAAACATCCGATCCAATTGCTTGAGACAATAGGTTCCTGACTGAATAACTTCATCCACCTAATAGGGACCTTCCCAGTTGGGACTCAGCTTTCCATGCTCTATGGGCTGAGAGACCTCGGCTCACTGCAAGATCAGGTCTCCAACTTTGAACTCTTTACCCCAGATATGAAAATTATAGTACCACACCACCTTCTATCGATAAGCCACCATCTTCACTCTTACCTTCTCATGAGTTTCCTCAAGTACATCTAAATTTGCCTGAAGCCATTCTTTGTTACTTTGGTCATCATAATTTTCGATCCGATATGAGGGGAGTCTAAGTTCTACAGGGATAATAGCTTCAATTCTAAAAGAAGGTTAAAAGGAGTCTCCCCCATCGGAGTTCTTTAGGTGGTTTGGTAGACCCATAGGATATTGTACAGCTCATCGACCTAAGCTCCCTTCGCTCGACTAATCCTAGCTTTCAGCCCCTGCAAAATGATTCAGTTGGTAACTTCGACTTCTCTATTGGCTTGATGATGGCCCACCATAGTGAAATGCTAGGAGATGCCATGGTCTTGGTAGAATTCAACAACCCTCAAATCTGTGAATTAATGATTGTTGTCTATAACAATCACTCAAGGAAGATCGAACCTGTAAATAATAGCCTTTCAGACAAAATCGATCACTTTGGCTTCGATAATCTTGGCAAAGAGCTCAGCTTCCATCCATTTGGTAAAGTAGTTGATGGCCACTAACCAAAATTTTTTTGGCCTGATGTTGGTGGAAAAGGACCTAGGATGTCCATCCCCTACTGAACAAATGGCCAAGGGGCAGCAATTGGAGTGAGCGGCATAGATGGCAAGTGCTAAACATTAACATTCCGCTGGCATTGATCACACCATTTAACAAAGTCAACTGCTTCATCTTACATCTTGGGCCAGTAATATCCTTGCCAAAGTAGTTTGTATGCTAGGAATTTGCTAGCTAGATGATTGCCGCACATTCCTTCATGCACCTCTCGAAGAACATATTCAGCTTCGGGTGGATGAAAACATCTTAAGAGCAGTAGAGAGAAGGATCGCTTGTAGAGTCTCCTATTGTAGAAGATGTAGCGAGCAGCCTGAAACCCAATCTTCCTGGCTTTTTTTGAATCTACAGGCAGCACTCCATCCCTTAAGAAGCAAATAAAGGGATCCATCCAACAGGGTTCATCATCGACATGTAGAACTTGGGCTGAATCTTCTATACTGGACCTTTCTAGGATTTCAAAATGTGACTACCATGGAAGATCTCCTAGTGCTAGGGTTGCCAATTTTGATAGCAGATTAGCTTTCGAATTTTTAGTCCGAGGTACTTGCTGGATGTCGAAGTCAGGGACTTTCGATATCAGATCCTTCACCTTCCACATGTATTTTTCATGTTTCTTCTCGGGCTTCGAAGTCTCCTCTTACTTGTTCTGCCACCAATTGAAAATTGATGTAGATCTTTAGTTTTGATACCCCAAGTTCTTTGGTGATTCTTAGCCCTACCAAAAGTACTTTATACTCTGCTTCATTATTGATAGCTGGGAAGCCAAACCACCAGGCATATTCAGCAGTGAACCTTTCAGGTCCGAGCAGCAGTAACCCGACCCCTAATCCAATGGCATTGGATGAGCCATCTACATATATTACGCAGGAGTTTCCTGGTTCCAATGACTCTGGTACTTCTACTACATCTTCCTAAATAGGTTCGAACATCTCTAGGTCATCTTAAATGGTACATTCTGCAATAAAGTCCATCAGGATATGTACTTTGATGGATGGCCGAGGTTGGTATTGAATTTTGAATTCTATAAGTTCAATGGCCCATTTTGCCAGTCGATCGGAGGTATCGGGATGATGCAAAATGGCTTTGAGTGGCTGATCCGTTAACACCACAATCGGGTGTGCAAGAAAATATGGCCAAAGTCTTCTAGCTATGATAATGAGTGCAAAGATTAGCTTCTTTAACTTTGTATACCTGGTCTCCGCATCATATAAGACTCGACTGGTGTAGTAGATTGGCTTCTAAATATTATCCTACTTATAGACCAACACAACGCTTATTGCCACTGAAGATACTGCCAGGTACAAGTACAGCTGTTCACCTATGTTTGGCTTGCTAAGGAGTGGCACCGAGCCCAAATATTGCTTCAGCTCCCCAAAGGCTTGCTGGCACTCATCGGTCTATTGAAAATTCTTTGGCTGCTTCAAAGTTTAGAAAAATGAAAAGCAATGTTCGGTTGATCTCAAGACAAATGTATTTAAGGCTACCACCCAATCGGTGAGGTGCTGAACTTCTTTTATACTTCTTGGTGGGCTCATCTCTATTATAGCCTGAGTCTTCTCTGGATTGGCTTCTATCTCTCGATAGGACACTATGAAGCCAAAGAATTTGCCTAAAGTCACTCCAAAGGCACACTTGATAGGATTTAGCTTCAATTTGTACCTCCTCAAAGTCGCAAAGGTCTCTTCAAGGTCTTCAATGTGGGTTCGGAGGTCTTGCTTTTGACAAGTATATCGTCCACATAAACCTTTATATTTCAATCAATTTGATCTTTGAAAATCTTGTTGACTTAATGCTGGTAAGTTGTACCTATATTTTTCAAACCAAAAGACATCACCCTGTAACAAAAGAGACCTCAGTCAGTAATAAAGGTCATTTTGTCCTCATCTTTAGGAGCCATTCGGATTTAGTTATAATCAGAAAAGGCATCCATAAAAGTGAGGAGCTCATGGCCTGAAATTGTATCCATTAACTGGTCAATGGAAGGCAACGGATAGCTATTTCGAGTATGTTTCATTAAGATTTGTGAAGTCGATGCAAACCCTCTACTTGCCATTCACCTTTTTCATAAGGACCACATTCGCGATCTAACTGGAATAGTTGACTTTCCGAATGAAGCCTGCATCCAACAGCTTATCCACTTCTTCAACTATCACCTTTTGTCATTCAGGTATGAAGCTTCTTTTTTCTGCTTAATAGGCTTGTGCTTCGGGTTGATGCTCAATCGATGCATCATCACCTCCGGATCAATGCCAGGCATATCGGTCGGTGCCCAAACGAACACGTTAGCATGGGCCTGCAAAAGGAGATAAGTCTTTTCCTGATTACTTGATTGAGATTCGACCCAATCTGGACGGTATGCTCCGGGTTGCCATCTCCAAGTGGGATGGTCTCCAGGTCTTCCATCGATTTTCTTCTTTCTTCGGACAAATCATCCCGAGTGTCCAACCCATCAATTGGGTAGGCCTCGAATGGCCCCAATCCGCAAAGTGCAATGTTGTAACATTATCGTGCCAAGGCCTGATCCCCATGCACTTCACCAACTCTGGAGTTCATAGGGAACTTCATCTTCAAGTGATAGATGTATGCAACTGCTTGGAGTGCATTGAGTCTTAGACATCCAAAGATTGCATTACAGGCTGAAGGTGCTTGGACTACCAAAAATTCATCTGGATTTTAGATTGTCGAAGAGATTGTCCAGCTATTACAGGAAGAGTTATCACCCCTCGACTAGCACAGCATCCCCAGTAAACCCCACAAGTGGGGTGTCCATCCATCTCAATCATTCCAATGATATGTCTATTTGAGAGAAAGTATTGTAAATAAATATCAGTCGAATTTTCATTATCAACTAAGATATGATGTACATCATAATTTGTAATATTTAAAGTTACAACCATTGCGTCGTTACGTGGAAACTGAATCCCTCGGGCATCTTCCTCAGTGAAAGCAAGGGACTCTTCGACCTTCGACTTCTTAGATGGTTCAACTGCTTCCTCCATCTTTTCATGGGATCCTCCAATTATCGCATTTATCACCCCTGTCGGAGGTTGATCTCCAGAAGGCTCCCTCTGCTGTGGCTCAAGTGGGACCAGTAATCTTCATCACTCCTCCTGTTGATCCTGTCGACGTCGGATGAATCGATCCAAGTGACTGTGCCGAATAAGTTTTTCAATTTCATCTCAAAGCTAGATGCAGTCTTCGGTATCATGACCATGGTCACAGTGATAAAGGCGATATTTATTTAGATCCTGCTGACTGGGACTAGACTTCAGCCTCGATGCTCTTGGAATCTGATCTTTGATCTCTATAAGCACTTAGGATTGGGCAGCATTCAGAGGAGTGTAGTTGGTGAACCATCCCTGTGGAGGCATACACCGATCCTATTGAGGATTGTCCCTCTGTCGAGAATTATGCAGGGGAGTTTTAGATCTTCGGTGTCTGGGAGGAGAACGAGGGTGCTGCTGGCTCCTTGTGGGAGACTCCGGCCTTTCTTTCCTCTTATTTTCAGTAGGACTCACTAGGGGCTGGCCTCCAAATGCCTCATCTGTCCTAGCATATTTTTTGCTCGGGCCAACATATCGGCAAAGTCTCGAGAATAGGTCTTCTCCAGAGAACAACGAAGACCGTTCTTCAGTAATCCGCCCTTCAGGGTGGCCATTGCAACTGATTGATCTGAGTTGCACACTTCCAATATGGCCGCATTAAAATGGTTGAGGTAAGATCTGATGGACTCTCCTTCTCTTTGCTTCACATTTATTAGAGAGTCAGATCCTTTTGCTGCCTCCGACTACTCACAAAATGACCAATGAATAGCTGGCTCATCTGATCAAAGAATAGATCGTCCGAGGCTTCAAACTAGTATACCAATGCCTGGCTATACCCTTCAAAGTTGATGGGAAGGTACGAAAAAATGCGGCATCAGTTGCCCCATGGATGAGCATCAGGGACTTGAAGCTCTCCAAATGATCCATAGGATCGATGATCCCATGGTAGCTCTCAAGTTGTGGTATCTTAAAGTTTAGGGAGAGTGGCTCTTATATTATCTAGTCACTGAACAGTGGATTAGTGTTATATCCATCATCAAGAGCTAGTGCTTGGTGACAAATTGCATCGATCTGCTCGTACATCTCTCAAAATTTACGGTCGATGTTAGCAACAGTATGATTTCAGAACATTACAGGGGATCGCCGACTAGGCATTGAGTCCTGCCTAGAATGAGGACTCGACGATCATCGTTTCTTGGTTGGACTTCAGGGTCAACCGTAGTTAGTCAGCCTTCCCACTCAGGGCTTCATGGGGGGAGTGGAATTCGCACCTGCGATGCTGCTGCAGGCTACTATGGAGAAATTGTTGAAGATGGATTCACCACCGATACTGTGTTGGCCGGTGGAGATGTGACTGTAGTCACCACTGCTGGTGCCACCACCGACAATGCTGCATATAGCTGTTGCATCGTCTGGACAGCAGTGGTCAAGGTTTGGACTTGTTGGAATAGTAATTGAAACTGTTCCACACTGACAGTCGCCGTCGGTGGGGAGGTGGTTGCTGGACCTCCGACTGCAATTGCACCAGAACTTGCTGGACCGCCGCATCCTCCACGAGCTGGGAGGTGGCAGTGGTAAGAAATCTCCAGATGGATGCTCGTCGTGGTGCCATAATTATAGTTTGGTGCTCCTTCTCAAATTGGGTTAAACCCTTCCTCTAGCGCCAATCTATTGCCGCTGAAATCTGAATCGCGGTCGAAAGAAACTGGAGTGGTGGCATATCCTCTCGGTTGAAAAATCTACACATAACTCTTGATCGGAGTTGGCTCCAGTGGGGATCTTTCGATGCTCAAGTCAGATCACAGAAAAATAGATGAGAAGGAGTGTTTATGGAATTATGATCGTGTACCTTGGGAGGTCCTCTGTAGATTCTTTTGTAGGTTAGAGCCGTGTAACTATCGAGAGAGATCATGGGGCGATTCAAGTGCGGTATGGCGAGACTTTCGATCGAGATCGATGGGGTGGTTATCGCATCTTTCTTATCCATTCCAGAATCAACTGAAAGTCATGGGCAATATTGAATTTTGAATTAAAGTGTAGGTGAGATCGGTTCTACCTCTTTAGTCGAGAGTTAGGCACAATTTGATGGAAGCAGATGTTGAGGAAGAAAATGGTCAAGTTGGGTCTCACCAAGCAAGATGAGGATCGATGCGCACTTATGGCTGAAGTCAGAGCTTAGTATGCCCAAATACCCCGCTATCAGCAGTTGTCTGTGTTGAAAGTCGGTCGCTACAGAGATAGAAGGAAATATGATGATGAAGCCAACAGAGGTCGATCCTTGAATTCTGTTCAGGACGGCGGTTTAGATTCAAAGATCATTATGGACCGAAGCTAGGATCAGGTCACCTTACCGCATTCATCAGCCCATAGCCACTTGCCCTTGTCTTCGGCTCAAGGAGGAAATATCTCCCAACAATGGCCCAGTCAAGAACACCCGGAGGACACTCACAAAGTTGGCAAGGATTATTTGCCAGGCGACAAAAGTATAAGTTGGGATTAAAACCCACCAAATGTGTGCTCGGAGCAGCTTCCATGAAGTTTCTTCATTTTATTGTTGGTCGAGAATAGAGAATGATCCTCTGAAAGTTAAAAACATCTTAGAAATGTCTTGGTATCTTTGGAGACCCAAGATAAGTGATTCAGAATGGACTAAAGCCTGGGATGCTGTCTTAGCAGTGGGTTTTTGGTGTATCCAGAAAGAAAGGAATAGCCGGGTTTTTAAATTTGAAGCTTTTTCACACTGCGTAGTCAGTAACCGAATGGTAGCCTTCTTTTCAGACTGCACGGTATATGCTCAAAACCATGCAAAGACAATTATAAGGAGGCAGCTTCAACCTGCAAACCTATCTACTTCCCCTGTTTCCACAGGTAAGAATTAATATCCTGAGTTTTCCTCCGAAACCGTAACGACGATCGGAAACAGGTACAAAAGATTTGGCGTAGTATTGTTGACACGTGAAAGCGGAGGAAGCGTAAAAAACTTTGGCATGTTCTGTAAATGTCTGTAAGGATCTTAGCAGGTCTTTTCAATCCTGTATATTTTCAGCAAAGTCTGTTTTTTTGTTAACGGTCTTCAGGTCATAGGAGATTCAGTTGTTTTGCTTGGGACCTAGTTTGTCCCAGGATCCGATGAGCCCACAGCCATAGGACGTGCATATCCTTATCTTTTTAACTAATATTAATACATTATTCTCTGGTGAAAGTACCTTACTTCCTCCGTTTTCAAAAAAAAAAAAACATCTTAGAAATGCCATCCTCAACAAATGAAAAGCAAATCAAAGGATTTCTTGGTAGAGATCAACGTATTAGCAGGTTTATTGTCCAGGTTACTCCACTTTGTGGTTGATTCATCGACACAAAGTGTATAACCAACCGTAGCAACCAACGGAATTAGAGTGTCCGAACTCCAATACGAGGAAACCGGATCCTGAAGAGGGAGCGCATCAAACTCTTCGTATACTAGTCTAAAATCATCCTTCCATTGAATAAGGTTGAGAACCTACCTACTAACCACCCAAGGAACCTCGGAAAGATGATTGGCCATACCTAGTTCACCGCTAAGCTTGACAACAAAGACGTCTCACTAAATTGCAAACAAGATAAGGTTCAAAGTCAACCACAGAGAGCTTAATTGGCTCTGAAGCTCCTTTATATACAGAGACGTACAAAAGAAAGAAAAAAGGAAAAAAAAAGAGAAAGAAAGTCCAAAAAGATTAGACTTCTGTTCCTCCCTAAGCTCAAACATTGTTCTATCGGTTGTATTTCATTTAGTCTTCTCGACTTGAACCCTAGGTTCCAACTTGTCAAGTTGGTGAAGTCATTGAGAGATGGTAGTCAATGATCCCCCGTTCATGCATACCTAAACCCAGGTGATTACGTGGAGAGTACGATAAGATGACTGCTCCTTTACCCTGTGAATCGGGGCTTGCCCCGACCGTAACACCTTAGCAACCAAAAGTTCTGAACATACCGGGCTCTTGGACGAAACATTCCTAAGAATCTAGACGAGGATGATCATAGTGCACACCAGCATCCTTCCTCACTTCTCAGAAAAAAACTACACACACACACACACACACACACCATATAGGAAAATTAAAACAACGTAATTGAGGGAAACCCCCGAAGAATTCCCCTCACCGTCCAAACGCTATCCATCAGATATGGACGTGGCTGCACGTCTGACGACAGCATCCTTCGGTCCCTTGGAATGCTTCGCTCCTTTGTGCTTCACCAAACTTCCTATTTTTTTTATGGAAAAGGAGGCAGGGACTGCCATCTGTATTTTATTGGTAAATTGGAATATTTACGGAGGATGAGTCAAAAAAAGATGCTGAGTAGAATTCAACAATTGAAAAATATAGGAGAATTGATACTTTGTTTATAGGGATGGCAATGGATAGAGTTTGGGTTGGATATTGTACTATCCATTCCCAAACCAACTTAATACTCTATACTCAAATCCTATCCGATATCCGATTGGATAAGAAAAAAGATACCCATCCCCATACCCAACGGGTTCGAAGATACCCACGGATAACCCATTTTTCCATACCCAACCCATACCCGCCCCATGCCTATCTCATACCAAAAAAAAATAACAATCAAAATAATTTTATGCATATTATCAATCAAAACAAATTACCAATTCAACATAGAATATAATTTATAAGTCCAGATTTATTGAAATCAAGCATAGAAATAAAATTATAATTCAACATAAAATATATAAATAACTAAAATAATTTTATACATATTATCAATCAAAACAGAATTACCAAAACAGAATTATAAACATATATATTCGGATATGGGTTCGGGTATTACCCATACCTGTAGATTCGGATCGGATTCGAGTTTGGATTTGGGTAGAAACAGCACTACCCATACCCTACCCATACTCATGCTACAGTTCTTGGGTTTTACCCAAATCCGAACCCAAAACCGGTCAAACCCTATTTTTGGGTTTGATCGGATTTGGATGGGCTGCATACCCATTGGGTCAGGTCGATTTTGCCATCCTTATCTGTTTACATTATCTGAGAAATTTATCTTCATAGTTATAAAACCTGTTAACTCTAGAAACCTGTAAATCCTCTCTTAGCCATATACAGTCCCATGAGCTGATTCATTTTGTTTCCATTTCGACATCCTAAGTGATCTTTCATTCTGTAGATATCTCAGTGTTCGGTGATCAGTTGTCCTTTATCATTCGTCTTCATCCTTCATCTCATCACAGCTCGCCGTAGCTCCATCACGTCGCTCGCCATCAATTAGCAACCACCGCAATGTCACCGGAAGTCAATTATTCAGATTTTATAATGATCATCTACCAACGGTAAGAGCCAACCAGAGAATTGAACCAAGAAGCAGTCCTATCCACTCCCCAAGCACCTAAGACACCTATAAATCCTCATACTTGTAAGGCCCATTAGTTCTATAAACCTGTAATTCCTCTATGAGTCAGATACAACCTCATGCTGACATTGCTCTGCCCCATCAGTTGTTTATTATTTTTCATTATTTGGTGTTCTGTTATGACTTCATCTTTATACTTCACATCATCTAGTCTCACATTTCCTTCACTCTCCATTGATCCTCAATTGTCGAACTCCGCAGTAACAATAGATTGTATCGAGGTTTAACAGTAGCAGAATAATAATCTTTATCATAGATTTTCAAGTATGTGAGGAATTTGGGTGTTACTGCTGACATTGGCATAAGTTAGCCAATCTTTCAGAATTGACCAATTAATTTCTATTGTTTTGAGAAGAAAGTTTGCTATGAATTTGAAGATCCTATTATTCCTTCCTTCCAAATGCCCCAGATGCAAGCGACAGCAATGCAGTCCCATCTAAGTTTAAGTGCCTGTTGCGGTAATCTTCCTCTCCATTCTCCTCAGAATTCATGAATGGTGGGTGGAAGGGAGGCCAATTTGTTAAGTGCAGCTTTAGAAGGAGGTGTTTCCGAATTTGTGTGGAGTATCTACAAGTGAGAAAGAGATGATCTATGGATTCTTCTTCCATATAATAGAGCACACATTGAGATGGAGCTGGAACTTTTCGTTCTTGAAATTGACTGCTGTGAGGATCTTGTTATTGAAGATCAGCCAATTGAATACTTTAGTTCTTGTTGGGAGAGGCAACTCCCAAATTACTTAGGCAAAGCTTGAAAGGATATCGCCACGGCTAAGGAAGGAGTAGCATTCCCTGATTTTGAAATTTTTGCTTTCTCTAGATAACTATGTCAGCACCACCCTTGATGACAGTTGAGTTAATAAGGCGTCGAAATTGTTGAAATTCATTCGTTGCTTGGGTACTAAGTGGCTAATGGAAGAGTTCATGAAGATCTTGGATGTTAACAGTATCATGGACACATATCGCTGGGTTGTGTGTATGAAGATAGAGCATTGGAAAGATATCTATTAGTAGTTGACCTTTATACCAACGATCAGTCTAGAAAGCTGTTCTTTCTATCCCAATCTAAAATTCAATCCCTGCTTTAAATAATTGATGAACCTGGTGGATATTTTTCCAAGCAGTTGATGCCAACTAAATGCCATGAGCTTCTCTTAGAGATACTGCCTCATTTTTATAGTAGATGTCTGATATTAGTTTCCTCCATTCTCCATTATGTTCTTGGTGGTATCTCCACCATCATTTAAGTAGCATACACTTGTTGAATAATCAGAGATTCAGAATCCCCAATCCTCCAAACTTCTTTGGCTTGCATATTGTTGGCCATCTAGCTAGATGGTGTCCACTTGCACACTATTTCCTCCTCTCCAGAGAAAGTCTCTCCTTCGCTTGTCAATATGATCTACACATTGGAAGGGAGAAGGAAGGTTAACATCCCAAAAATGAGAAGAGAGCTCAGGATTGCATCGACCAGAGTAAGGCATCCTCCAATAGATAAAACTTACCTTTCCAAGCTGATAGTTTTTCATCTACTTTCTCTACTAAAAATTCTAATCAACCGCTCTCCCTTTTCCATTGTGTAGTGGAAATCCTAAGTATATAGTCAGTAGAGAGGAGAGGGGACAACCTAAAACAGCCACCAGCTGCTTGCTTCTTTCTTTTGATAAGTTGATACCATACAGTGCACTTTTATTAAAATTAATCTTCAACCCTGAAAGCGACTCGAAGGAGCAAAGGATAAACTTTAGGTGCTGAATGTGACTCAAGTTGTCATCACTGAGGATCATTGTATCATCGGCATATTGAAAGCATAAGACCTCTGATGTGATTTTTGAGTAGGCAATTCTATAGAGGACCTTGTTTTGGTAGCCTACAGAAGAATTTGGTGTTTTGGTAGCCTGCAGAAGAATTCAGTGCAGAGAGTCTGTAATGAGAATGAAAAAGAGTGGTGATATGGGGTCGTCTTGTTTTAACCCATGTTTTGCATTAATCCATCTGGTAGGGGTGCTATTTATGAGTAGCGCCATCTTATTAGAAGATAGAATGCATTCTATCCATTTGCACCAACATTCACCGAATCCTCTTGCCTTCAGGATGGCAAGAATGAATTTCTAGCTAACATTATCGAAAGTCTTTTCAAAATCCAATTTAAGAGCTAAACCTCTGGATTTTGATTTAGTGCTAACAGCTATAATCTCCGCTACGCTTAGATAGGAATTATTCATATGTCTGTTTTTAATGAAAGCAGGTTGGGTGTCTGTGATCAGGGAGCTAAGAACTTTAGATAGTCTGGTACTTAATGCTTTGGTGATGATCTTCAACATCCCATTCATTAGACTAATTGGGCGATAATCTCTAACCCTTCTGCAATCTTGCTTTTAGGTATCAATGAAACAAAAGTAAAGTTTAGCCTTGAGATGTCTGCATTATGATTGAAAAGGCATCAAAAATTTAAGGAGGTCAGGCTTAAGTAGATCCCAGAATCACTGGAAGAATTCTGCTGAAAAACCATCCAGACCTAGTGCCTTACCTTTAGGGAGATTGAAGACTGCTTCCCTAATCTCCTCTTCAGTGAAAGGCTGCTCAAGTGTTGTTGCATTGCGTAAGTTTTCAGAGAATATTACTGACCAGTCCAGTGTCAGGGAGCTCTCATTCATCTCCCCAAAAAGTTGAGAATACACTAAGGTAAAGGCGTCTTGATCTCTTTAGGATATGTTGTGACCTTCTCTTGGTGTTCAATGCTTGAGATAAAGTTTTTCCTTCTCTTATTAGAGGCATAAGCATGAAAATACTTGATATTTTGTCACCATATTTTAGCCAATTGATTCTCGATCTTTGTCGTCATAAGATTTCTTCCTTTCTTAATATCAGCTCCAGTTGTTGTTTGAGAGACTGTCTTGCTTGAATTTAATCAGACATGAGGATCGTAGTCTCTTCCAGAGAGTCAAATTTTAGAATTTCCTATTTGATACTATTTTTCTATGAATAATGTTGTCGTTGGCTGACCTGTTTCATGATCTAAGTTTTGATCTAAGGTATCTTAACTTATAAACCAAATTTGCTGAAGCATTTTTACCATTTGGCACCGCTATCCAGTAGGCCCTTACCATTTCATCAAAACCTGGATGGAGAAGCCAAAAGTTTTCAAAGTGAAATATCTTATTACCTTGTGGACATCGATTAAACTTCAAGAGTAGTGGAAAGTGATCTGAGGTTGTTTTGGTAGTGGCACAAGCATTGCAAAGGGATTTAGCTCCAACCAGTCAGCAGAAACTAGGCAACGATCCAATATTGCCAATAAGGGAGTATTTCTATGATTGGACCAAGTAAATGTCAAATATTTTGCTTGATCTCAATGAGCTGGTGATTATCTATGAACATATTGAATTCGTCTGAGACAAAGCTGCCACCACCTATACCTTTTCAATCTCCGGTGAATCGGATGGCATTGAAATCTCCAATAATGACCCAGGGTCTTGCCAAAGTAGTCGAATGGAGGTAAGCTCTGAGAAGAAGTTGGATTGCAAGCTATGGTCATTAGGTCCATATACATTGGTAATCAACCAGTCCATGATATTAGGAGTAGAATGAATAGGACTGTGGAGGGTGCTGAGAGAGTATGTGCCCATGTAGAAGAGGATTCCTTTAGTTTGATTCAAGTTTTAGCAATTGAAAAGGCCCCCTCTTGAGCCATTTGCATTGAGGGCCTGTCAGGAGTCAAAGTTCATGCCACAGGCTGTGGTGACATAATTGGGAAGGTCTCTTTTAGCTTTATTCTTGGAAACAAGAAATCGTGCATCAGGATTGCACAACAATGTCATGGACCAAATTCCTTTTGTTTGATTTACCTAATCCTCTTACATTCCAGAATAATAGCGACATGGTAAGAGACAACGAAAATAGGAATATGCATTGAAGTATTGACAGCATACAACCATGAAACATGTAGAAGCAACCTGGTTAATCCCGGTTCAAGAGATAGCTTTCTGATACAAAGGCCAGCATGAAGGTATTGTGCTGTCCAAACAAATTGAAAGCAAATCCATCTGATAGCTAGTATGGGAGATGAAGATGGAGAGAAGTGATGAGGTCTGCTTGGATATTGTCATTCCAAAAAGTTGCTGACTCATGGATTTCAGAACACTATGATCAGACCTATTCTAAGGCAAACTGGTGTTGTCTGGTTGCATCTTGCTTTCTCCATATCCCTCAGTTTGGCGATGTCTGAATTGCTATAGTCGCTAAAGATGATGCCGCAGTGTCTACCCTATGTTTTGACTTCAACAATGGTGAGGGAGTTAATATAGAGCAGGTCTTGCGATGAAAGCTCTATCTCAATTAGACCCAAGGATTTGATCTTTTTTGCGCACAGTCTAACGCCACACTTTGCAGGTGTGGAAGGTAGAGTTTCAGCAGGGTGTGGGTTTGCAGTGGTCAGGTGTTTCACTTGGCCACGAAGGGTTTCAGATCCTTTGCTCATTGATTCGCCATCTATTACATACAAAGCTAACAGGATAAATGAGAAGGCCTAGCTACCGGGATAATTTTTTGTCAAAGACAATAGACGGCTTGTTGTGACTGTGGGAAGAGGTAAGGGTGATGAAGTCACACCACTGGATGAAATCAGATCGAATGATAGTGAACGGGAGGAGGCAACGGTCTCTGGAAGTTTGAAATTTGAATTTGAAGGGTCATCCAGTCTGACAGGCGGATCTTTATGGTAAGGTAAAACGAGATGGATGATGGGCGTCTTGTCAGCATAATAGAACATAAGGAGTTACCGATGGCACTAACGAGGACCTGGTTAAGTTGGACCAGGTTCCAAATGGTGATGACGGTCAGGTCGAGTCGGTCATGGTGGTGGTCTCCTCCAGCAATGACCGTAGTCTGCAGCTCTGAGGTTTGGTCAGCTGGCAGCGAGTGATGGGCGGTAGATTGTTTCCCTACTCCGGATGTTTCATGATCCATCGGAGAAGTGATATCATCCTGTTGCTGCTGCCGTCATCCCTCTTCTGAGTGAGGAGGTGTATGCATTTCATTGTTTGTCCAAAATTCCCATCCATCATCTTCTCCATTGTTCGTGATGTCCGGTGAGCCCATGGTTGTGCCATCAAAAGTTGGGTCCTATTCCAAAACAAGTTTATCACCATAGAAACTTTGAAAATGTGTTGGCCAATCTTCACCTCAACTATTTATGAGATGAGCTCTATATTTTCACAAAGAAACAACGTCAAAGCTTGTTAGGTCTTCCCATTGAATGCTCAATTTATTGGCTCGATAGGGAACCCTAAATCCTGAAATAATTGTTGCAACAGCATCTACAGTCCAGAGCTGGAGAGGAAGGTTAATCAATGACGCATAAACCTTAAGTTTTAGTCTATATTGAGAGGCACCCCAATAGGAATCTCAGTGATTAACAATTAGAGTAAACCCATCTCCACAGATGTGTCCTTGAGCCATGAGATGGTGAACTGTGTCAAAATCAGGGTAGGAGACAAGAAGGTGCTTTGTGAAAGCTTCCTGGTAGTCCATGAAGCAGACCTATTGGTCCTTCGGGCAAGGGTAGAGGAGACATTGTCAACCTTAACTAGTCTGTCAAAAACTTCAACAAAAGCTCCACGGTGAAGATACTCAAAGATGTCTTCACACTCGCAGGAGGGTGGTAGGAATACTTTTCGAGTGGATGGCTGGTTTGGGATAGTTGGTGGTGGGCTCCTGCTAGCTTGCATCTTGGTGGTAGTGGTTGTTTGCCGAAGTGGGAAGTGGATAGATTTGAAGAAGCAGGGACTTTGCAAGATCTGGTAGAGTGTCCAAAGCAATGGCATCTAAGACACTTTATCGGGTTCCGGCAGCTTTGCTTAAGATAGTCGCAGCTTCCACACCAAAATAGACCCCGTTTAAAGGAGCGAATCGGTAGGCGGGGACTATTTAGCTAGTGGAGTTTTAAAATCAGAATTGGCTGTTGTGTTGTCGTCTAATAAGATGATCGTCCTTGCCGCTTGAGAGTTTTAGATCGAAGATTTTGCTATCCACATTTCGCTGGCTGCAGTGGCTTCCAACAGTGCCTTTAAGAACTGCTGCGTAGCTTCGACGTTGCGCATCTTTGCCATTAAGTGCATATCCCCCACCTTCTGCTGCAGATTTGCCGTAAAGTGAAGGTTGGAGGCTGTTAGGGTATTTAGAGGTAGCTGAAGAGAAATTAAGAGAGTTATTGTCTGAACGGCGAAGGTAATCTCGTGGTAGGTCGGGATAACGGTGATTTGCTGTATGCAGGATAGAGGTCTTTCTTAACTGCAGGTCAGGTGGAAGTTTGGATGCAATAGACGGCCTCTGTCCAATGGAACAGTATTTGCTCCGAATAATGGCGGTTGACGACGCAAGGCTCGAGAGGATGAGGGGTTCAGAAGGATTGTTGAAGAGAAACGATGAGATGGCTTTTGATTCGGTGTCTTTCCGTGGGTGGAGATTTAGGCATGCATCATTTGCTTTATAGATGGAGTGTGAATCCACTTCCTGTTGGTAAGTGGAAGAACTTGAAGAAGCGTTGACACATTGTGGCATTGGGTGAAGAAGACTTTCCTAGATGAAGGTCTTCGTCCCAGGTTGAAGATTTAAAACGCTGCAGATGACATTCGATCCTTTGATTTTCCTTAGCTCTCTTCTGGCTTGTTGAGATGAGCCAATCTTCCAACAGTTTGTGGTTGGTAATCGTAAGCTTGAGGATGGAAGGATTGGAAGGCTCGTTGGGTGGTTAAGGTTTCTCCCTCTAAAACCGCCAGAGCATCTCTCTCTAGAAACTCTCACCATCTAAAACTCCTACAATATTTTACTCCACCAAACTTCCTGTTGGCCTCCTAGTTAATCTGCATAGGACCTTGCGCACATGTTGGAATCTCAGAACCTTCTTTATCTGCACAGGATCCATTTATCCGGGACCAAATCTCATGACCTGCTTGGATACCTTCAACAGTACCAGAGGCTGAACTCCGGGCAGCGTGGGAGGTATTTGCACAGCAGCCTATGAATACAAAAGCCTCTCAAATCTGGGCTGAAGGAGATCATGGACTTTTATTCAGTAGATTAATAACTCATATCACTCTAGTCCTCATGATATACCCACACATCAGGATGTGTGGGAGATCAGAAAGGCAGTCTACACATTCAAGGCATACACATTTTGGGGTCAGGTAACGGAAAGTCTGCTCATCGGTTAGCCAAGACTGGTGTGGCTCTAAAGGCATTTATCTTCCCTCTCCACTGGCCTATATTGTTATTGCAGAGGGACTTGGTTGTAGTTTCTTAGAACTTTTATTCTTTTTCCACTAATTTTGAGTCCGTATATTATGTGCAGATTCTAAATCATATCATTAATTATTTTTAAATTAATTATTTTTAAACTAATCAATCAATATGATAAATAATATTTATTTAAATTCTTGATATCAATCCATATTTTTAATTACATACATAAATAAATTTTAATTATAAAAATACAATAATATCATACTTTAATCACATCATTTAATTCATATATTTGATCTTCAATTCAGTCATTTAATACTGTAATACTTTTTAATTTAATTTAATAATATTTTATAGATTTTTTTAATCCACGTGACATTCATAAATGATAAATTGATGCTTACGTAGCCGGCTTAACTTGCTAACATACTTTCTTTAATTCTGCTTTCATATATATATATATATATATATA
>KE506234.1:128142-148242 GCA_000441515.1 Elaeis oleifera
AGCACATGCCACAAGTTACTTCCAAATAATAGAACACATGTCTTTATTGAAATAAAATTATAATTATCCTGTGCCAGCATGGAGATAGAATTAAATTTTACTTGCTATAAGTACATAAAATAATCTTTTAAAAGCAAACTAAATCCTAACGGTACTCACAGAGGGTAGGTCCTGATGGCCACAACAGCAACCCTTGCTCCATTGCCGACTTGGAGAGTGATCTCGCCTTCCTTCAGCCTCCTAACTTCTTCAAGACCCAGCATTGAAGTACACAAATGAGCACTTGAACCAGAATTAAGAACCCAACTAGAAGAAGAGGAAACCATTAGATTAGTTTCAATAACGAGCAACTCTGATGTACCTTCAGAAGGCCAATTCTTCTTCTTGCTCTTGACAGTCGCCAGGTAGGCCGGATAGTTCCTTCCCAGTGGCCTTCGACATTACAATGAAAATATTTTTCTTTATCGTCAGCCTTCTTCGAAACCTGTTTCTTGGGCTTGGCCTCATTCTTTTACTTCTTTGTGGGCTTTTTCTTCTTCTTGAAAAAAGACTTTCTTTTGGAGGAAGCCTGCTCCACAGCCAGAACTGTGCCCCTTGAACTTTTCAAGGTACCCTCTGTAGTCACCAGCATATTTAATAACTCTGACAAAATAGCATCAATCTTATTCATATGGTAGTTCATGATGAACTGCCCATATGAATCAGGAAGAGATTGGAGGATCAGATCCACCTGTAATTCTTGTCCATATTCATCCCGAGCTTCTGAAGCTCCTCTATGTCCTTGATCATTGTCAAACAATGATCATTGACGGTCTGTCCATCATGCATCTTCACTCTGAAAAGTCTTCTGGAGATCTCAAAGCGAGCTGTGCGACTCTGTTCACCATACAACTCTTACAGGTGAACCAGTATCTCCCTGGCAGTCCTCATATCTTCATGCTGTTGCTGAAGATCATTGGACATGGATGCTAAGATATAGCACTTCGTCATGTTATCTTCATCCATCCACTTCTCAAGTGTAGCTCGTTGATCAGTGGATGGGCGAGCAAGTAATGCAGGTGCTTCCTGATCGAGGACATGGGTGAGTTTTCAAATTAAGAATAATTCTCAAATTCCAGAGCCAGTCTTTGTAATTGATGTCGATTAACCTATTTGTATCAAGGATTCAGGCTAAGGGGTTTGAACTCGATATGATTATTTTGTACTTATAAAATATTTATTCTAGAACTTTAAAATAAACAAAGGCTCCCACTATTTTTTCGAATCTTCCACACTCCTCGGGTGGAGAAATGGAAACCTATACATGATCGATTTCAAGTGGGTACTGCAGTCTCATTAATCTATACACACCTCACCTAACAGTTATGGGTGAGTACAGACCAATGAGCGGATAATACTTTATCCATTGCTTCACTAAGCAAGATGCAGTGGGTTTGGTCTCTAAGTCCTATGGCCTCACCTAACAGTTATTGGTACATTCCTTAGTTAAGTCAGACCTATCATTCACCAGTGGATGTAAAGCTATTGGGACCCTCACGTAACAGTTATTGGGTCCAACCCCATCTCTACCTCGGAACATCAAATGTCAATAGAGTGATTGTACCTTCCTGATGCAATCGAATCACTGTAACCAGTCGAGAACGATCAATGTCAGAAAGATACCCGTATTTCTACAATGATGGAAGACCTCTAGACTTAATATTTAATGAGGAGATTTGGATTTAGGTCTCTTCTAAATCAGTAGATCTGACATCCGACTAATTAAATTAGGTCAGCACATCAATATGTCTAACCATCCTAGTTGGCATGGGTGAACTTGAGTCAACAAGTAACCTAACACGAAACTGAATCTCCCAAGATGGCCAGATAAGTTAAGATACGTGGGGTCCCTCCGTTACTTTCTTAGACACTAATCAAAATTGATCAGGTCAGACAACAGAACCAATTAAATAATCACCATCTAAATACTTGTCTTAGACACCAAATTGATTGATTAGATTAACCTATTGAGATGGGCCCAAACCACTGAGCTAAATTTAGTCTTAAGTCAATCAACTCACATCAAAATATGAATTGATGTGACCAACTACAACTAAAGTCAACTTTGAACCCCTTTGATCTAATCCTAATCATCCATCAATTAGGTTCAATCAACTGCTCAAAATCGAAGATGGGTTCTACCCTGATCTAATCAATTAGACCTTAATTGTAGTTTGTTCACTTTGACCTAATTTGTTCAACACATACCCACATGCAGTAATATAATTTCAGATCTAAAATAATTTTTAGATTATATTTCATTGCATGCAATTAATGGCTTATGATCTTGAAACTGTTTTAGATCTAAATCTAGTTTCATATATTGAATATATGTAGTTTCAGATCTAAATCAAATATGCATCACATATACATTAATTTCAGATCTAAAACTAAATTTACACATATCAAATATGTATAAAATCAGATCTAAAATAATGATTAAAATATTTTAAAATATTTTTTAAAATTGATTCACATCAAACTAGGACAATCTTTACAACATAGGGGATAAATCCTATATTAGGACAACCTTATATCAGTTTGATGTGAACTTTTAATCATTCTAATTTCAGATATAAATATAAATTAAATATATCACATATATTAATTTTAATATAAAAATTTAATTTAATTATTTTAAAATAATTTTCAAAATCGATCAATTTTGTGCTAGGACAATCTTTGCAATATAGGGGTAAACCCTACACCAAGACAACCTTATATCAGCATAAATTAATTTAAATTATTAAAATTTTTAGATCTAATCTAAAAACTAGATCATATGTATTTTCAAAATCTATGGCTCTAATACTACTGTTAGAAAATCAGGTAGGCAGCATGTGTAGATTTCAAAACTTTAAAACAGATAGTAAAAATAAATTAGATTAAACCCTTTAACCCACATGCAAGATACCAGATCTAAACCTACCCAAGCCCAGGGAAAGCACATATTATCAATCTAAAATTTAAAAAATTTTATGAGATCAGATTTTATTACCTTTGTACGGATAGAATTTACCACTATTGATGATTTCGGATTTATAGAAGGTTGAGCCACACACGTGTCCAGCCTCTACGGATATCTATCGAGATCGATCTCAAACTTTTCTTCTCGTATGAGATTTTTCTTCTCAAGAAGAACCTTGATCTTGAAGACTTTGATTAACTCTTTTGATCTTAACTACGAGATCAACTCCTTGATCTACAGCCTTCTTCTTCTTCTCCTCAATCCTTGATCTCTAAGTCATCAGAACTTTTTCTAGGCATGTGGAAGAGAGCACCCAACTTTTGGGCATGAAAAGGAAGAAAATGATGAGAGGAGGTGTGGAGATGGGGAGAGGGAGAGTTTTGTTGATCAAAAATTCATTCTGTGAAACCCTAGAGACCACCCTTTATATATAGACACTGACTCTGACACATATTAGGAATCCTATCAACTTAAAAAGATAGATTTTTATCTCATAAGAATCTTCTATCTTTTAAATCTGATTTATACCAAATAAATTAGATATAAATGATAATTAATCAGCCCTTTTAAGTATGTACAACAGGTATCCATGGAATACATGTCAGGTGGTTGGGGTGCCAACTCTTGACACCCCACAAAGGGATCTCTAGCCAAAAGAGATGGGTGTGGACCCCACTCTCTCTCCTCCATGCCATGACACATAAAAAGAGGTGGGCCCCTCTAGGATATGGTGCCCAATAATTTTCAAAAAGAAAAGATGCACTACATATTCTTCCATCTTTTCCACATGCATACTTAGAGATAATTAGGAGATAAATAAGAGATAATATTTGGATAATTATGCCAACTAATTGACTTAATCAAATCTTCTTGAGCTCACAATTAAGAGTCCAATTAAACTCAAATAAATTTAGGTTAGGTTCAAAGCTATGGACTTGATCAAATCAAAGTCTCGAGAAGAATTAGGTTTAACCGTGTGCTAACATGATTCTCATAAACCTGATAGGATTTCAATAAACCCTAACCCAACAGAAACTTCATAAGTTTAATTGATAAATTCAAGATTAAATTCCTTAATGTGTGACCCCATAGGTTCTATTCTTTCTGGTAGTGAGATATATTATGATCTCTATCATAATATCATCGAAATTTTTTCGATGGATTGAATATTTTAATTCTATCCTTCAAGGGTCATCGATCATCAAGATGACGGTCGATGAGTCTCACAATCTACCAGTGACACCTAGCAGTATGTAGTGGCAATCCAGTAGAATGAAAGTATGAACCCCTAAGTGTAGTTATCGTATGATTCAGTCCTTCTATCGTGAGTCCCGACTTAACGGAGGTTATGGAGAGCTCGTCAGACCCCATCATCAGTCATATGCTAGATTGGCTCGACTCGAGTTCATTTGTAAATTTTGTAGAAACTCTTTTTCAATATTCACACTTACTTTGGCTAAAGACTTTTTGAACTCAGTCTCACAAATCGTATAGGACTTCTCTTTTCTACTAAGATCGATAGATCCCATTTAAGTGCATCCTACTCCAAACAGTGAATCTGAACCTACTGAACCCAACATACACAATAAGGATCCAAATGACTAGAGATCAAGAAAATATGTAGTCAAACCCAGTAGCCTCACTATGAATAGCCAATAAGATCGCAGGTCAAAGCACCACTCACACTACTGCAGCATCGAAAAGACCACTGACGAGTGAGTAAACATCCATGTGATTCTTGTGTTGGTTACACTCAGTGTAAGTTATTCTCTAATAACTACCTGCACTTTCACCCCAGTGTCTCTACACTCTGCTACTTCTATTTTCATTGAAAACTCAGAACAGCCAATAAGAAACAAACTAATGGATAACCCCTTTGGAAGAGACTAATTTAAAATCTTGCTTCTTAGGTGTCAACCCAAGATTTAATCCAGCAAATAATTATTTTCCACCCTTTATTTATATCCCCAAGCTGCTGAGTAATTCCCATGATTTTTTTTTGATATTTGAAAGTTTAGCCACTCTACAGAATCCCATCGCTCAAGCCTTGCCACAGACTTAGTCGACTCATCCTAAAACTTAGCCAGCTCAGTCCAACTTAGTAGACTCAGTATAAAATTTAGTCGACTCAATCCCTTGGAGTTCTAAAATTTACTTTAAACCATCATTTTATGCTTCAAAATTGCCACCCATCCCCACTTAAACCAAATGACCCATCAAAATGTCATTTATTCTTTACTTAATAATCAACAAACCTTAACTTTAATGCCATTGCTATTGATCACTTTTTCTTCCATTATTTTCCTTCTTAATTCACCACTATTCAAATGCTTACATACAATACATCTATTATGTTATGCCACATGTGTTAATCATGCTAACTATGAATGAAATTTCCTTTAACTCCACATTCGTGGTTCGAAATGTTACAGGGAAGCCCGATCCGATTGTGGAGGAAAGAGGAGGACTGGAGGTGATTGGGCAGAGGTAGGCCGAGGGCTCGAGGAGACGGTCGAGGGGCTCGAGATCCGACAGACAGGGGCTCGAAGAGATGGTCGGGGGCTCAGGGAAGTAGGATCCGACGATCGGTCGGCCACTGGTGGGGAAAAATGGGATCTAAAGGCTCGAGGAGGATAAAATCAGGGGGAGGATCGGTCATTGGTAGGGAAATAAGAAGGGGTGGGGAAATGAGGGTGCGCAATTAGATAAAAATCATGGAAACTGAGGGAAGGGAGAAAATCGAGGGGAGAAATTTAGGGTTATTAGGAACGGCAAAATACCGTCGCTAATAAGATAACTCTGTTATTAATAATCCTAGAATCAAATTTAAAAATAAATTATTTTTATTAGCAACGCAACTAGCCATCGTTAAAAGTCAAAAATATCATCACTAATAATTTTTTTTGCGACGACAAATTTGTTGGTTGTTGTTTGCCATTAGTAAAAAATTTATTAGTGACGGTAAATTACTGTCGCTAATAGCCGTCAGTAAAAAGATTTTTCTTGTAGTGATCATTAATATGTTGCTTTGTAAATCCCATCGCATTTATAAGGGCCAGGCGGCTCGAGGTGTCATGCCGTAATGACTTGAAAAGTGAGATCTAAAACCATTTTAGGTTCATTGAGGTTTGCCACATGTCGTATATTGGTAGATCTCACATCACGCCCTGTGGATTAGCTTATATGGCTCTTTTGGATGTGGTGTGATGAAGACTCGCATGGTTCGATGGCTTTGATGTGTGTCATGTGTCGAAGTTTGATGGCATGGGGCTTGAATCTTAGCCATTAGGTTTTATCTTGTCACTTTCATTCTGTTTTGCTCCTGCCATCATATATCCCTACTTCCTGCACCAACTACCCCCTTCTACCATTGCAGTCGACTAAAGGAGGGTTTTCTTGATACTACCATCTTCCTCAGCATTGATGACATTTCATTTTTTTCTCATTTCTTTGTTGGATTAAACTTGTATTCTTTCCCTTTTCTTGGTTCAGTCTCTCCCTCCTTTTCTTGTCTCTTCAGTTTTTATGCTCAATGGCTTCTTCCTTTCCATGTCTTTTAATGGTGGTGAGGTCAAGGACAAAAGCCTTCATGGTGGCTGGGGTTCTCGATCATTTCCTCTCTAGATCGGGCTCGAAAGCAACTCTCAGATTGCCACTGAGGCTGGCTCTTTGGGCACATGCCGATCCCCTGGATCCCGATGCACTGGTTTGGGGATTTCGGGAGTCCGAGCAATGAAGAGTTGTGTCTTACTAGGAATGACCTAAAAGGTTTCATTCTAAGTTTTTCATCTCCTCTGCCTTCTGGCTTGAAGTTTCGAGCCGAGATGGCCATGTGACCGATGCCCTAGAAGGCCAAGTCATGCTGTATGAAGAGTCCCTCCAGACCAATCTTCACCTTCCCCTCTATCCTTTTATCAGCAATGCCTTTGACTTCTATAAGGTTCTCCCGATTCAGATCACTTTGCACTCCACTCGAGTGGTTATTATTTTCATCATTTTTGTTACTGGCTGAACATTACCCTAAGGTATTTTGTTGCCCCAAGAATTGATTTTGATGAGAATAAAATTTTTGAGATGTAATTGATACTAATGAGTTGCTCAAGTGTTTGAAAAGAGATTTCAGGAAGCTAAAGCAATATTTCAAAGAATTCTATACTATCTATCTTAAAAATTCAAATAAACAAAGTTTAGGTAGGCCACACCATAAAAATTTGAAAATAGAAGGTCCAGAGTCAACTCCTAAAGGTTTTGAGTCGACTCCAGTATGCTAGCATTAAGTGGCATAGATCTTGAGTCAACTTCTGAAAAGCTCGATTCAATTCTCTTAGGAAAGATAGAGAGCAGGTTTTCTATTTTCTATTGTTTACAAGTTTCAATTGGGATTGAAACTTAGGAATAAGCTCATCCAAGCCTTGAATTGAATTATGTATAAATTTAGAATATTTTAAGAAAGTTTTGGTTGGTGTGCCTAAAAAAACCAACTATATTTAGTTGTGATTCTGATAAATAATTAGATTGTAATCTTGATGATTATAGTTAAGATTTTCAAGGGATTGCTTGGAGAGTGATGTAGGTATGGTGCTTGACATCGAATCACTATAAAATTTGATCTTTGTGTGTGGTTTTGATTTCTTTTATCTTGCTTTATTTATTGCTTCATAACTCTGCACATTTATTCATTGTTTTCACTACATCTTCACCTTGCTCACATAGATTGTACACATATCTATTTTAAGTTCTAAAAAATTTTAGCAAACCCAATTTAACCCCCTCTTGGATTGTCTCACTAGGCAATAAGTAGTATCAAAGTCTTGATACTCTTTCACTTATTAATCTAGCGATCTAGAGAAAGAGATCTAATGGCAACCCAATTAGGTAGCTTCCTTGCTGAAGGACAATCACAAACAGACTACCTTTGTTTAATAGCACTAACTATACATATTGGAAAGTACGCATGCGCATATTTATACAAGTATTTTATTATGACCTTTGGAGTATCATAATCAATAGCCTACATACACCCACCATCATAGTAGATGGCATTATCTCCTCTAAACCTGAAAATGATTGGGAGATGAAGATGAGAAGATAGCCTTTATAACAAGAAAATTCAAGTGATTCATGAAGAAGAAGAGGCAAAACTTCAAGAGGAAGCCATTCTCTATGGGTGAGCCAAGTAAAGAGAGAGAAAATGACAAAGATAAAGAGCCACTTGTATGCCATCAATGAAAACAGTTGGGATACTTCAAGATAGACTATCCCAACTCAAAAAATCCTCCAAGAAGATAAAGAAAAGATAATGATAGCCACTTGATGTGATAGTGAAGAATCAAGTTCATATGAGGAAGCATAAGAATTGGTGAATCTATGCCTCATGGCACAAAGGGAGGAGGTAACACCTAAAATCAAACTTGATTTACTTTTGATGAATTATAAGAAGTTTTTTATGACTTAATTGATAAACTTAAAATCTTGGTCTGAAAAACAAAGATCTTAAGATTTCAAGTGGTTCTTTGATCAAAGAACAGAAAAAGCTTTTAAAAGATAAGAAATCTTTACTTAAAGAAAATCAAGACCTAAAGAAAGAAATTGACAAGTAGAAGCTTATTTTGAAAATTCACTTATAGCATTGACAAATTGCAAATGATGACAAGCAATCAAAGAGGAATTTTGAAAAGACATGTCTTGGTTTCAAACCCTAGAAGAAATAGAACCTTTTGAAGAACTTTTTTGTTAAAAAATCATCCTTCCTCAAAATATTACATGTTTCTACTGTAGAAAAATAGGACACAAAGCTTGCTATTGTAATTTGGAAAAACTAAATTATGGATAGAAAATCAAAAGGTTTGGATTCCAAAAGTACCATTGCAACTAACCTAAAAGGACCTAAGATAGCTTGGTACCTAAAGTCACTACTTGATTTTCTATGTAAGTGTATCTGCCAGCCAAGGAAAGAAAAAAATGGTATCTTGGTATATAGTGGCTGCTCAAGATACTTTATGGATGATAGAAAGTAATTTGTCATCCTCAAGATAAAGAAAGGAGTGGTAACCTTTGGCGATAAGGACAAAAGATATATCATCGATATTGATAACATTTGCATCGCTTCCTCTACTTTCATAGAAATATATTATAAGTAGATGGTCTAAAGCATAACTTATTAAGTATAAGTCAACTTTATGGTAAATACTTTAAAATAGTTTTTAAATCCTTAATGCACATCATGTCTAGCCCCATTGATGATGGTATTATCCTATTGAATATAGACATCAGAATATCTACATGATAGATCTAGATGATCATTCCATAAAGAATGGACAATATCTAGTTGCAATGAATGCCAAAATCAATAAGACTAGTTGGTTGTGACATCACAGACAAAGGCATGCTAGCATAGATTCGATTTCTAAATTGATGGACTACCAAGATCAGATTTTGGAAAAAAAAATTTGCGATGCATGTTAATTTGAAAATAAACTATAAATTTTTTAAATCTAAAATATTGTTTCAACTTATAAACCCTTAGAACTAATTCATATGGACTTGTTTGGACCTACTAGGATCACAAGTCTAGGAGGTAAAGATATAGACTTGTGATTATAGATTATTTTTCAGATTTACATTGATTTTATTCTTAGGTCAAAAGATGAAATTTTTTCAGTATAAGTTTCATCGAAAAGTTTCAAATGAAAAGAATTTGATTATTATTTGCATTAGATGTGATAATGGAACCAAATTTGAAAATTATCATTTTGAAATCTTTTGCGATGAAAAGGACATTGAACATAATTTTTTTGCTCGTAGAACATCTCAACAAAATGGGATTACTCAAAGAAAAATTAAATTTTGAAAGAAATGACCCATGCCATATTATGTGAAAGTAATCTCTCAAGATACTTTTAGGCAGAAGCTATCAACACAACATGTGAAATCAAGCTTTAATCTGACTAATTTTAAAGAAACCCCATATAAGCTTTAAAAACAAAGAAATAATATACTAGTTACTTTCATATTTTTATTATAAATATTTATTTTAAATAATAGAAAAAAAATCTAAAAATTTTGATGCTGAGTAAGATGAAGGTATCTTCTTAGGATATACTTCATCTAGCAAGGCTTATAGAGTCTTCAATAAGAGGATACTCGTTGTTGAAGAGTCTATTCATATAGTGTTTCATGAGGCTAACGACTATTTTCTAGAAAAGAAGATATTACTGATGATGATATAGGCATAATAGATAAAAAAATAAAAAAGCTCACTCTCAAAGAATCTTAGGCTCAAGATGATAAAGAAATAGCAAAGAGCTGAAGGAAAAGAGGAAAATTATGAGCATTGTTGCTCCTAAGAATGATTTTGATAATCACAAAATATTAGAGCATATTTTGATACTAATATTTTTCAAAGTTTGTCAAAGAATATTTTTGTAGAAGGAAAAGGCTATTAAAAGACTCCTGTCATAATTAAAGATCATTTGATGAAGAGATTGGCACAAAAAAATTAGCTCAATGTATTTAAGCCGACTCACCCAAAAAATCAAGCCAGTTCTGACACAGTACGCCCTCTCTTTTTGGCTCGGTATGTAGCCGAACCGGCTTGAGATGGATCCGAGCCAGCTCTCTCAGGATGATAGAAAGGTATTTTGGGTTTGACATTAGAGCCAACTCGAAATGGAAACCAGGTCAGCTCTCTCAGGTCGGCAAAAAAAATTCGAAGACTACTAGTCAAGCTAGCTCGAGGACAAATCTGAGCCGGCTCTCTCAAAAAATAGAACATAGATTTTTAGAAATGGAGTTCGAGCCAGCTCGAAGGTAGTATCGAGCAGCTCTCTCAATCGAATAAAATGATAAATTTTAAAAATACTGCTCGAGCCGACTCGACACTGTTTGACAGCCTCAATGACTACTTCTACAGATGCTAATTTCATCTAAAAAGCTTTCAATGGCTATTTCTACCTCCAACGATCATAAATAGCTAGAAATAAGTGCAAATTACTCAGATCTTGGAGGGAATGGATAAGAGATAAAAGAAAGTAAGAAATAAAATAAGGGCACTGTTCATGAGTAAAAGAGTACTTTGAGCATTCAATTGATCTCAAGAGTATCCACCAACTTTCAATCAATATTCTCTTGACTTTTCTGAGTGTATTCAAAGAGGAGAAAGAGCATTCACTATTAGCATTCAAAGCTTCCTCAAAAGAGAGCATCAATGACAACAATCCAACCATCATCAGGTTTTTTATTGTTGTTCTATTTTTCTAATTCAAATTACTGTATTAGTTTCAGCAGGGGCTGAAACTTGAAGGACTAAACTTATACCAAACTAAGATTAGTTTAGGAGAGCTTTGGTTCAAGGCTTATAAAGATTTTGATTGATTGACCTGGGATAAAATCAATTAGATTTGTTTATGAGCCCAGTGAAAACAAACACCCTATAATCAGGTTGATTATAATAAAAATTTTCAAGGGATAGCTTGGGGAGTGGATGCAGGTGCTTGAGATACACCAAACCACTATAAATTAGCTGTGTTTGTATGTATGATACTATACTTTTTTATAGTTATTTTCAACTCATTTGTTCACTGCATTTTTAGCTTACTTATATTTCTGCACTGCACATATTAGTTTAAATTAAAAAAATTTAACAATCCAATTCACCCCACTCTTGGGTTATCTAGTTGGACAACAATTAGTATCAAAACCTTGGTTCTCTGCTAATTGTTGATCTTATGATCTAAAGAAAGATCATGATAACTCAAGTGGGAGGCTCACTTGCTAAAGGACAGTCTACAAATAGGCCACCTCTTTTAATGGATCAAATTATATCTATTGGAAGGCTCGCATATGCATATTCATACAAGTTGTTGATTATGATATGTAGAGTGTCATAATCAATGGGTCGCATACATCTACAATCATTGGGGAAGGCATTGCTAAACCCAAGTCCGAGAAGGATTAGGATGAAATGGATAAGAAACTTGTCCAATTGAATGCCAAAGTAATGAATGTTCTTTATTGTGCTCTTGATGCTAACTAGTTTAACCAAATTTCCACATGCAATTTAGCAAAAAAATTTGGGACAGACTTGAGGTAACACATGAAGGAATAAATCAAGTAAAAGAATTAAAAATCAACATACTTGTGCATCAATATGAATTATTTAAAATGGATCCCACTGAATCAATTACTAGCATGTTTACATGCTTTACTGATAACATTAATGGACTTAAAAGCCTAGGTAAAGTTTATGATAATAGTAAATTGATGAGAAAGATTCTCAGATCTTTGTCTAGGATGTACAAAGCAAAAATTACAGCCATCCAAGAGGCAAAAGATCTGAACAAATTGCCACTAAAGGAGCTGATCAGATCATTAATAACACACGAGTTGGCAATGGGGCAGCACAATGAAGATGAGATCAAAAAAGAAGACCATTGCCGTAAAATCTACTGCAATTGAAGAAGACAAAAGTCAGTCCTCCAATGATGATGATGACCATGAGGACATGGCCCTTGTAATTAGAAAGTTCAAAAAATTTATGGGAAGAAGAATGCAAGGATTCAAGAGAAGAAACCTGACCAAAGGAGAGCCGAGCAAAGAGAAAGAGAAAGAGAAGGAACCATTCTTATGCTATGAATGTAAGAAATAGAGATACTTTAAGGCTGACTATCCAACCTTGAAGAAATCATTCAAAAGAACTAAGAAGAAGGTCATGGTAGCAACATGGATCGATAGTGATGAGTCTAGCTCTAAAAGGAAAATCTAAAATAAAACAAACTTCTACCTTATAGCTTTAGATGATGAGGTATCCTCTGAACTTTCTTTAAAATTTACTTTTGATGAACTTCAATATACTTTTTATGATCTAATGAAAGAATTTAGAAAGATAAATCTAAAAAATAAAAATCTGAAAGCAAAGAATGAGATATTAATCAAAGAAAGAGAAGAAATACTTCAAAACAATAATAAATTAAAGGAAGAGAATGAAATCTTAAAGAAAAAGTTGAAAACTAAAATCTTTATTAGAAAATTTACATGTAGTTTAGATAAGCTACAAATGATATTAAATAGTCAAAAAGGAGTCTATGATAAGGCTGATTTAGGATATAAACTGAAAAATAAATAAAATTTCTTAAAAACTTCTTTTCTACATCATCATCCACTTATAGTACTTTTCACATAATATATTTCAGCTATGAAAGAATAGGACACAAGGTATTTGCATGTAACTCAAGAAAAATGAATGGAAAAATAGGTAAAAAATTTGGGTTCCTAAAAAATCATAGTTACCAACCCTAAAGGATCCAAAAAACTTAGGTATCTAAGAAAGCTACTTGGTTTTCATGCAGAAATGCCTTACAGCCAATGGACTAAAATGAAAGTGGTACTTGAATAGCAACTGTTCAAGACATATGATGGGTGACAAGGAGCAATTCTTCACCCTTGAGGAAAAGGAAGGGAGAGTTATCACCTTTGACGATAATGGGAAAGAAAGATCATTGGCATTGGTAAAATTCAGATTACTTCTTCTATCTTCATTAATAATGTATTGTTAGTTGATGATTTAAAATATAATCTGCTTAGTATTAATCAATTATGTGACAAAGACTTTGAAGTAGTATTTAAATTATCTTCTTGCATAGTCACTAGTTCCTTTGATAATAGTATCAAATTTATAGGACATAGGCATGGCAACATCTACTTGATTGATCTCGATGAGATAGCTATAAAAAGTGGCCAATGTCTTGTTATTAAGGATGCTAAGATCCAAGAAACTAGTTGGCTATGGCATCATATATTAAGACATGCAAGCATGCATACTTTATCAAAATTGGTTGCCAGAGATTTAGTTAAAGACTTATCCAAATTAAATTTTGAATATGATCATATTTGTAATGCATGTTAATTTGGTAAACAAACTAGGAGGAGTTTAAATTAAAAAATAGTTTCAACTTCTAGGCCATTTAAGCTAATTCACATGGACTTATTCGGACCCACTAAGACCACAAGCCTTGGTGGGAGAAATATGGACTTATGATAATTGATAATTTTCTTATGTTACTTGGGTTTTATTTTTGGCACACAAAGATGAAGCTTTTTCTATCTTTTCAAAATTTTATAAAAAATGACTTGAATGAAAAGAATTCAACTATAATTTGTATTCATAGTGACCATGGCATGAAATTTGAAATAAATTTTTTGAAGATTTTACAATGAATACGGTATTGAACACAACTTTTCTGCACCAAGAACCCCACAAGCCTTGTAGATATGGCCTGTACTATGTTGTGTGAAGGAAAACTATCCAAATACTTTTGAACTAAAGCCATAAACATAGCATGTTATATCCTTAATAGAGTTTTAATTTGATCAATTTTAAAGAAATCCCCCTATGAGCTTTGGAAAGAAAAAAGACCTAACATTAACTACTTTCATATTTTTGATTGCAAATAATTTATTCATAATAATGGAAAAGATAATCTAGCTAAATTTGATGCTAAGATGGATGAAGATATCTTTTTAGATATTTCACATCTAACAAAGCATATAGAATCTTCAACAAATGCATCTTAATTGTTAAAGAATCTATTCATGTTATCTTTGATGAAGCTAATGATTTATCTTCAAGAAAGAAAGATATGTTTAAAGATGATGAAGGAACTCTAGAGAATGAAATGAAAAACTCAATTTGAAGAAAAGATCTACCTAAGATGAAGATAAAGAAATAAAAGATGCTGAGCAAGAGAAGAATGCTGAACAAGAGGTAATCCAAAGACATAGTGATCTACCCAAAGGGTGGAGGTATGCACACAATCATCCAAGAGATCTAATTATAGGTGATCCTTCACAAAGGTAAGAACTAGATCTTCTTTAGAGACACTTTTGATTATCTTGCATTTGTCTCTCAAATTGAACCCAAATGCATAGAAGAGATTGAAAATGACTCAAATTGGATGCTTGCTATGCAAGAGGAGCTAAATCAATTTGAGAAAATAATATCTGGATACTAGTTAGTAGATCTATTGACCATCCTATTATTGCATCCAAATGAGTATTTAGAATAAATTGGATGAAAATGGTAATATAGTTAGAAACAAATTAGGTTAGTAGCCAAGGGATATAATCAAGAAGAATGGATTAACTATGATGAAACATATACTTCTGTAGCAAGACTAGAAGCGATTAAATTGTTATTTGCTTTTGCTTACTACATAAACCTTAAATTATTTCAAATAGATGTGAAAAGTACCTTCTTGATTGGTTATATTGCTGAAGAAGTGTTTGTAGAACAACCCTCTAGATTTGAAGATCACTCATTTCTAAATCATATTTCAAATTAAATAAAGCTTTATATGGCCTGAAATAAGCACCCAGGGCATGATATGAAAGACTTAGCAAATTTTTATTAGAAAATAAATTTAATAGAGATAGTGTAGATACAACACTATTTCTAAAAAGAAAAGATAATGACCTTCTTATAGTTCAAGTTTATGTGGATGACATCATTTTCGAAGCTACTAATGAGGATCTTTGTTAAGATATTTGTTGAGTTAATGTAGAGAGAAATTGAAATGAGCATGATGAGGAACTAATCTTTTCTTTGGACTTCAAATCAAACAAACAAAGGAAGAGATCTTTATCAACCAAACCAAGTACGTCAGAAAAATACTTAAGAAGTTTGGTATAGAGAACGCAAAGGAAATTGGCACACCAATGAGCCCCACATGCAGTTTTGATAAAGATGAAAATGATAAAAGTATAAATAAAAAGCTCTATAAAGTTATAATTGGTTCTCTGTTTTACTTGATTGCAAGTAGGCCTGATATACTATTTAGTATTTACTTATATGCTAGATTTCAGTCTAATCATAAAGAATCTCATATACTAGCTGTTAAAAAAATTTTAAGATATTTAATGGGAATACAAAATTGAGGTTTATGGTATTTTAAGCAAATCTTAATTGACTTAATTGGATTTTCAGATGCTAAATATGAGAGATGTAAAATTGATAGAAAAGTACCAGTGCCACATGTCAATTCTTAGGGTTGAACTTAATCTTATGGTTTAGCAAAAGTAGAATTTAGTAGCATTGTCTACGATCGAGATTGAGTACGTTGTAGCGAAAAGTTGTTGTGCTCAACTTCTATAGATTAAGCAACAACTCAAGGATTATGGCATTGAGCAAAATAAAATTCTCTTAAAATATGACAATACTCATGCCATCAATTTAACTAAAAATTTCATAAAACACTCTAGAACAAAATATATTGAAATTAGGCATCACTTTATTAGAGATCATATTCTAAATAGTGATATTGTACTTGAATTTGTATCAATAAAATTAATTAGCTGATATTTTCATAAAACCTTTGAATGAAGATTGATTTAATATAATAAGAGGTGAATTAGAAATCTATGACCCCTCCAATGAAAAATCACTTCTACATCTTTTTGCTTATGTATTGATAGGCTTGATCCATATTTTTCATAAATTTATTGAATTAATTTCAAATTTTATGAATTTTTGAAAATTAGGCTCGAGCCTGTTTGACTATGGTATCGAGCTAACTCGATTGTTGAGCTGACCCAAACAAGACTTCAAGCTTGCTCAACTGTCGGAGCCCAATTTTTAATTAAAACGTCTGATCTTTCCAAAAACCCTATTCTCCTTTCATCCGAGCTTGCCCCACTCCAACCTTTTTCCAGCTCCAGTCCCAAACCTTCCAATAATCCCATGTCTCCTCGATTCCACCCTCCAATCCATGAAATTTTGAGCTATGGCTCCTAAGATGCACATCGCTGAGGCAAGGAAACATCGAGTTGAGCAACTACATCAGGTCCAATAAAAAAGAAGCAGTGCTGAGGTTCAACGAGATCAGCACCCTTTGCTTCAACCTCTCCTCTAAATCGAGTCTCAATGGCATCTAGAGCAGTTACCATGGGAAGAAATTGAGTTTTCAATTTTTGGACGAGCAAAACTTTCACATGTACTTGGATTCGACAGCAGGGATGGGAAAAATTATGCTCACTCGAGGTACCTCCTTATTCCCATCTAGTCAGAGAGTTTTTGAGAACTTGAGGTTAGATTCAGAGTCTATCTGGTCTGAGGTGAAGGAACTAAGATCATTCTAGACCAAAGAAGACTAGGGCATCTCCTTGAAATGCCCTCAGGACTTTGAGTTGCTGAGCTGCAGAATGATTTTGATGGCATGCAAAGGCTTCTTGGTAGGAATATTTTGAAAAAATTTGACATCCACAATGCCAATCTTTTGCCTGCCAAACTGAAGTTACTCCACAGTATAATCTCTAGGATTTTCTTTCTAAGAATAGAGAGATTTGATTGGATTTCATCTAGAGAGCTGGGTGTGATGGTTCATATGGTTGAGAGTACTGCGATGAATCTACCTTTCATGATGATCAAGCAGATGAAGACAGCTACAGAAAAATTCAGGAGCCAAGCCTGTCTGCCTTATGGAATGGTCTTTACCTTGATCTTCATGGAAGCTGGCATCGATCTGGAAGAAGAGGACTGCAAGACACTCAAGCACACTAACTTCTACAACATTCATACCCTGCATCGCATGAAGTTTAGGAAAGAAGATGATGTTTGGGTTAGAGAGGTTGAAGGTGTATAGCCTGATGCATTTGGATCTTCCTCCTCTTCACCCTCAAATTCTACAGAGCCATCCTCCCCTGCACCTGCTGCAAGACCATCATCCCCTTCACCGACATCGACATCGGGTTCTATAGCTAGAGAGCATTAGCCAGGACCACCTGTCTCCCCTCACACATCAGCAATGCCTCATAGTTTTTCTACAGAGGGGGTTATAGATCAGATGATGGATCGGATGGGCAGGATGCTTACTGACTTCACGTCTCAGATCTTGCAGAGCCACGATGCACTTTGAGAGGATATTCATGTTAGAAAATATGTTCTAAAGCCAATCTTATGGATAATTGTGCTCTTTGTAATCTGTATATGAATTATAAATTAATAAAATTATTTGATATTTTCATCACAAGATGTACATTTTCTTTATTAAAACTCATGTGTGGTAATGAAGTACTTAGAACTATGAAGTAATCGATAAAGAAGGATTTATTGAATAGTTCTTAAATTATATTCATGACTAAATGATACGTCATTAAAGGATGATGATGTTTATCAAGTATAGATCTTTGTGTGACATATAGGTTGGTTGTCATTATAACTAAGGAGTATAGAGACACTAGTATGGCATACAGATGAGATGTAAGAGTACATCATCACTGAACAAGTGACTCACTTGCAGAGTCTTTGCTGTCAAGGGAAGCTCGCAAAGGATATGGGCATAACTGTCTCTTAGACCTGAGATCACTACGGTGGCTTATAAGCAACTCACTGTATTTGGTATCGAATTATCTGCATTTCTAATGTAGTGACGAAAGACTACTGGGTATAGTCAAGTACTTGCGAAGTTGTGTGTGGATCGAAATGGGATTGACCCCTCTAGATTATAGGAGATAATGCATCACTATATTTCAATTTAGCAAAATCTCGATTGAGATAATTCATGTGATGGATTTGAAAGATTGAAATATATTATAGATGACTCATTCAGTATTGACAGTTAAACCTTAGGGCATCCTGAGCATTCAGAATCAAAGAGATGAATTATGTGGTAACCATACACCTAGGTTCTTGAATTTTTTTTATAAATATTCGACCTATCTAGACGTTGGAAACCATTGCAAGATGGTAACTTCAATTAGTATAGAAAATAGTTCTTATGCTACTAATTTAGTGTTTGAACCTATGGAGTCACGCACAAAATCAGGCAAAGTAGGAAAGAGTTAACCTAATGTCTATATGTTCAATTTGAAAGTATGTGACTTGATTGAACAAATAGATTAGCTTAATTAAGAATTAAATTAGAGATCATATAAGATTAAACAGTTGACTATATCTAGCTAGCACTGGATATGAGGTGTAAGTTTAATTTCGAGGATGATAATGATCTGATCAGTGATCCAAAAAATTTATGAGAGATTGAATTTATATTCTAATTAATTTTAGATTAAATTTAATTAATTAAAATTTATTAGATTAAAAATTTAAGTTAAATTTGAATCAGAATCTTAATTAGATTAGGATTGACAAACTCTTCAAGTTTGATTCAATCAGGTTCGAATCAGATTCAAATTTGGGCCAATTTGGTTTAAAACTAAAAAGTCCAAAATTTTTGGGATTCTCTCTCATAAAGTAACCGACCAAGAGAAGGAGTGATAGTATTTTCTCTGCCCCATGTTCTTGTTCACATGTTAGTTGGCATCATATTCCTTAGTTTCCTATTTTGATAGGGATGAAATCTAATTCAAATTAGATTTGAATTAGAGCCCTAACTAATTTAGGACATGATCAGATGAGGCATCTACTATTTAGGGAGGGGATTTTTTCATCAGTGGTTATGTCTTATTTTTATGTGACAAATAATAAGAGAATCACCATGTGAGAAGGAAGGAAGCCAATCAGATTGGGTGTCCATATTTCTTGGCATGGAGAGTTTTTTGGGCACTCCTTCCAAAGCATGAAGACCCTTCCAAACCTTCCTAAGGCTGTGAGATCAGATCTTATCTCTCCCTTCCATCTCTTCTGAAGGATTGATGCAAAGAGATCATCTCTCTTTTCTATGGAGCCTGGCATGCACGTGAAGTAGAGGATCTATGTGTTCAGACCTCGCGAGGTATCAAATTTAAGAAATCCTCTGAAGATTTTAATCCTTATTTCACTACATATTAGGTAAAGATAAATATTATGTTAGAATTTAGAATAAAAAATCTTTCAGATGCACCCTGCTGATCCGATCCTGATCGAATTTTTTTCTTCAACTGGTACCAGAGCCAGACAAATACATGGATGCATAAATAATTTTTTTGATATGTTTACATCTTGTATATAACTAAATTTTTATGTTAGATATTAAATCTGATTTAGACCTATTAATTAAAATTTCTCTGATCTAGTTTTGATCAGATTTCAAGAATCAAATCAATGGTTGATGATGGTTTGTTATCAATCTGTTATAACAGAATTTTTTGTTGTAGATTTTTGTTAG
>KE506235.1:32556-44629 GCA_000441515.1 Elaeis oleifera
GCATCACTAAGGATTCTAGAGGTTGATACTGGGACAAGACTGTAAATATTTGTTGTCAAAACTGTTAGAGTTTGTCAACAAGCCTCACCCCTAGGAATGTCACCAGATCAAGAGTATCCAAAACGCCGGTGGTCTGATCTGAAGACTTATCCAAAACAATGCTAAATCAGGTCCATTCTCATCTTAACTCATCCTGCTTGAGGATGTTTTTATGTTTTTTAAATGGCATATTAAGGAATTATATTTGACCAAAGTTGTTTATAATGGTTTGAGCTTAACTAAAATGCTGTCAATAAAAATACATCTAGATTGCAGAGTGCATATAGCCTAGGGCTCTTGATTCTTCTTTGGCTGCCCCACCGAACATGATGTTATCACAGCTGAGTTCCCTATTGTTCCAAACTCCAATGCAGTGGCATGACTTGGTAGTTTGCCTTGATTCATTCAACTTTTTTACTATCATTGTGATATGTACCATCATAGAAAGTGGTTGATTGGTCTGCCTAGGCTTGGACTGTTACCTAGCCATCCCTCTTAAAGGGCCCACCCTATCAGACAACCTTTATTTGCTGGCCACCTATTGGTTGCCTAGGCAATCAGGCAATGCCTGAGGTCAGGTTTGGACTTAGTTTGGGGCAGACAAGCATATTAGGTGTCTTAGACCACTGGATCATAAACCTATCTCTTCTGCATTAGTGCCCAAACACCTTACTTGGTGGCAAGTTCCACTAATCCTTGATCTTTTAATATATTAATTATCATTTGGAAGAGGAGTTGCATTTAATCAAATGAGTGAGCATGTTTTATGAATGTTTAATTAATACACTGCATACTTTCAGCGAAAATTTATAATATTACTAATTAACATGTAATATTACATTAAATAAGGTTCAAGTAAATGCAAAATGTTTGCTTAATAACTTTTCCTTTATTTCTTTGTTCCTTTCTACTTTTGGTCTTTACTTTAAATACTATCCACCTAGGCATCTGTTTTCTACTTGATCATTATGTGGTCATTTGGCCGTGCACATTCTGCAACTACCTATTAAAATGTTGGTAATATCAACTCCATTGTATACTTGCTTCATGGTCAAGAAGATTTTCATGTACTTAGCCCATTGAAGATAATTTTGATATGGTTAGTCTAATAAGGAAGTAACCAGCCATTAAGTCTATTATTAAACAATCCAACAAAGTTTGTTGTTTACTTTGTGAATTAAACAAGAAAACTGCTGGATTGCTTTCCACAACTGAATGACCCCAGACCATTTTGGACAAAAAAGCATGGCAAGTTTTCAAGTAATAAAAGGTTTCTTCTCCCACAATGATCTAGAAAGAAGCTTGGTGTTAGAGCCTTACCGTTTCTATTATCTGAGAGATTAACATGATGTGATTTGGTCAACCCTACAGCATATGTGCAACATTTCTGTTCTGGGTACTAGAATCTCAATAAACAACTGCTTATGCGAACAAAGACACAGCAACATGAACATTTGCTTGCTGAGTTTAAGTGTGTAGGACTTCTCAGCCCAGGGAACATGATTCTACTGGTTCTCACACCATTAAACCAGAAGCTGTTGCGCATTTTTGGAATGAGATTCCAGGCTCTTTTGATTAGTTAACAGATGCATTCTAGTAATCTAAATAGAGAAAGTGGAGAAGATGAGAACCATGCATTCAGAAGAAAGTTTGTAGTAGATAGACTGGATTGTGTTTTGGTATCTTGTTCGGCCTTAAGGTCTCAAACACTGGCGTATAGTTTCAACACATGCTGTTTAATTTATGGCTTATGACCTCTAATAATGGGAACTTTAAGAAAGGTTCTCCAGTTGAAAGAATTGAGGGAATGCAAAAAGAAGAGAGTAACAGGAGACAGAAGAAAGGAAACAAGGTGAGAAAATAGGGGCATGGTTCATTTCATCAGACTTTGTACCTCTCCCTTGTCATAATGTTATTGGTTAAAGTGGATAGGAGGACAATCCCTTGAGCGTTTGTCAGCCACTCAGGGGTTTGTTACAATTAATTAGGTCCAATTTCTTCTGCTTAAGATCACTAGTTATGTGCATGCCTAATTCTATCAAAAGTTGTAGAACTATCAGCAATATTTAGCACATGTAATGGTTACTTAAAACATTAGGCTGATTCTTTACTAAAGTAAATAGAGGCTGAAACTGGTCTTACTTTTTAGTCAATCTGCTCATGAATTTTCTGGAAGTGTGCTGAACATAGTGTCATCATCATGTCATGATAATTATTTTCCCTGAAAGTAATGATCGTGCCATTATAATTTTAGAAATCTATATTCAGATAGTTACCTGTGATTGACTTTAGGCATATTGCTGTCTTTTTCTTTCTTTTTTTCTTAAATGTTTTTTTTTCATTTTTGCTTGCTTCTAGATAAAATGCTCGAACTCTTACTACTGATATCAGTTGATTTTAGAAATACGAAGTATTTATGTATTTATGTCCCCAACTTAATCTGCAGAAATTATGGATTTGGTTATCCCCAAATCTTTCACCTGAAATTTTGAAGCTTTACATTACTCAAGAAGGGGTTCGTTCTCCATTTTCATCTAAGGTCAGATGTCAAAATTCAATTTATGTGGTTGAATTGATCTCCTTGTGTACGTAGATAGTGTTCTTTACCGCTTTGATATGATTTTGAAGGTAAAGTTTATTATAATTTCCCTATCTTTCTATGTTTATAGCCATCAGAAAAGCCAGTCCCAAATGCAACACTACAAGTTACAGGTGCTGTTGGTTGGAGACGTGAGGGTCTTGTATATAAGAAGAATGAGGTGACTCTTATTTTATACCTTCTTGCTGTGAGCTTTGTATAACAAAGACACATTTTCTCAAGCTAGTACATTTCAGGTTTTCTTGGACATTGTGGAAAGTGTTAATCTTCTTATGTCTTCTAAAGGTGAACAGTGAAAAGCACTAACTCCTGATTTATGTTGTTATACAGAAATATATTTTTATTAATAACTTATCCTCTTTGGTGTATTTGATGGTTATTTAGGGAGTGTTCTGCGTTGTGATGTGACTGGAAAGATTCTCATGAAATGCTTCCTCTCTGGGATGCCTGATCTAAAACTAGGCTTAAATGACAAAATTGGTCTTGAAAAGGAATCACAGCTTAAGTCCAGGCCAGCTAAAAGGTATGCTCATAAACATTTTAGGGCTGCTTGGTTGTCAGATTTTTACTAAAATATTTTTAGACAAAACCCAGACTGAATGAAATTTATAAAAGCACTTGTTTGGTTATTTGCCATATAAATGATTTTGTAAATATTGGCATGTCAATCTAAAAAAGGACCTTTCAGGTCTACCCTTGTTTTCATACTGTTTTACAAAAAATCATGTTTTATGATTGTTGTTTTAATGGACTTCACAATCAACTAAATAACCCTTTCATGTCCTTCCAAAGAAAAAACTTTGTAAATTTATATACATCTTGTGATTTCCTTGGTTCAGATTGTTTGTATTATATGGATTTACTTGCTCAGAAAATAGTTCTGGGAAGTTTTTTATTTTTATTTTTAAAACCAGCTTTCAAGTTTTTGTCTGCTAGATGTTGCCATGACAGTATGGGCATTCACAGTGAAATTCTGAGTGGATGCTACTAAAGAGAGTGTTTTGTATTTCTGTATAAGATTTGGAAAGTGGAGTTTTAAATACCTAAATTTATGCCAATGGAAAGTTAGTAGGCTGATGTAACAGTGATATAGTGCTTAAGAAGGTTTAGTAAGTATGGCCCCAAACAGTTAGGTTTTTTCCTCTCCAATTTCTTCTCTCCACCACCAACCCAAATGGTCATACGGTAAGTTTATTTGTCAGGTCAAGTGATAGAATGAAGTGTGGAACTAAAAGGCTGTTCATTTTATGAAATTTATATTATGAAGTATGCTCTTGCCTTCGCAATTTGCATTGTTCTTGCAGTCTTTAAATAATCTACAAAAAATTTCTCTTACATTGAATCATCAGTTGATCTCAAACAAAACTTATTTTAGTATGTTGAAATTGTTGTTTAAGTATTTGGCACATAGACCCTTCTAGCATTGCTGATAACTTAATTTGGCATCTTTTTTTTTCTTACTCAGTGGAAAGACCATCGAACTCGATGACGTTACCTTTCATCAGTGTGTAAACCTGACAAGATTCAACTCAGAAAAGACAGTCAGTTTCGTGCCTCCTGATGGTGAATTTGAATTGATGAAGTAATCATACTGCATTTCCTTATGCCACCTTTCTTCTAAGTTGTGAAATATAATGCCATTTTCTGTTTCTTGCGATGAAGCCCATCAAAGCCATTTACTTTTTGCCATATTTGTGCATGACTTGTGTTGATATTTGATATCTGTGATGTTGCTTTCCTTTGTGGTCAAAGTTAGTTATTCAAGAAATTGATTTTAGGATTTAATTACAGAAAAAAATGTCTAGAATTCTTGACACAACAAAAAATGTTTATAGAATTGTACTGGCATATGTTACAACAAAAGTTTTATGTGTGGTTTGCTTGCTTGAAGGAAACTATCGTTCTTGGTTACCAGAGCCGCTTTCTGAAATTAATATTAGTTCGTGTTATCAAATCAAAAGCTAAATTAAGCACCTTTTGCTCTAAATTTGATTTTATAGAATTGCTGCACACAGATCTTAGTTTGATCCTGTTCTTACCTCATGCTCCACCTTCTTTGGCTTGGTCAATGTGTTACATATAACTACCTTTAATCCATATTTCCATATTTTTAAATGTACAATTCACTCTATTCACTCATCATCTTGTTTAGCATAACTTCTTGCATTATTATGTCTGGTATGTAGCAATGCCTTTTCCCCTATGTCTAAACTAAGTGAATTGAAGAACAAATATGGTACACTACTAGAGGTTATATGCCTTGTCTTTATCTTAATCACATTCCTTATTCATGACTTCACATTTTCATGCATTTACGTAACCTAACAATGTCAAAGAAGTGCCATAGCCAAATACATGAAGATCGATTGCTTCCTCTTTCTTATTCCAATGGTAATATTCTGTATTTTTAGGTACCGTATTACTGAGGGTGTAAATCTCCCATTCCGAGTGTTGCCGACAATCAAAGAATTGGGAAGGACACGCATGGAAGTGAATGTCAAGGTTTGTCATCAATGTTATGATAGATGCCTATTCTTATGCTCATATTTACCTCGTTTACATTATTCTGCAGGTGAAGAGTGTCTTTGGTGCAAAAATGTTTGCACTAGGAGTTGTAGTTAAGGTTCCGGTACCAAAGCAAACTGCGAAGGCAAGCTTCCAAGTTACATCAGGTCGAGCCAAATATAATGCTTCAATTGATTGCTTGGTTTGGAAGTAAGTGCTCAATATTTTGTGACACATGTATAATTTTGAATGTTAATGCCTCATTTTCTCCATTTAGTTAGTCAAAATCCCGAGCTTATTTTGTCCTCATGCTCTGCCTTACATTTTATGTGTATGCCATGATATGTTATTTGGGTGCCTCTGTAAAAGGAAACATTTGATCTGAAGTTCACATTAATCAGCATTAAGTGCAAACTTGGTGATGTATTTAACTTTAGATTATGGAGCTTGTGGGCTGTTTGCTTGCTTAATAGAGGAAATGCTATTGATTGGCATTGCAAGCTTCACATGATGGCAAAACAATTAGGAGGTTTATCCATGCAGTGATTTCATGAGAAGTTCCCAAGGAAAGACCTTTTTTTTCTTTTTTGATAGTGAGGCCCTATTTATGGAGGAAATTAGCATCATTTTCTCCTTCCCTTCAAATTTAAAAATGTTATATCCACAATGTTGATTGGAGCATTGTTGGCATGATGTGATCAGAACTGAAGATGGTTATTAGAGTTTTAAGCTTTTAGTTTGTTAAGTTTCAGTTTTCTTTTGCTTTTCTTAATTATGAATACAAGAGGTTAAAGTCTTCCTAGGAGCAGTGCATTTAGCTGATTCAATTTTTGAATAGAACCAATTAGTTGCTTTCTTGATGCATAACTTTATGCACACATGTTGAAGTGCTTATTGTAGAGGAGAATCTGAGCTGTCTTCTATGAGAATCTAATGATGAATGCTGTTAGATGCTTCTGTAGGGTTGTTATCTGCAGGGACCCTTTATTTAAACTTGTTTGCTGCTAAACTTCTAAGTTACTTATCCTTGCTTTACCCTCACAAATTCTTTTAAGACATGTTGAAATTCATGTTTGGTGTTGGATTTTTTCAAATTTGATAAATTAAAGAGAATGTAGTTATTAAGTGCTATTTGAGCTATAACAATAGACTTTACAGGCACAATCTAGAGAAACATTGTTGATTTGAATTTGCTAATTGCTTCACACTTTAAATATTCCACATGCAGGATACGAAAATTTCCTGGACAAACTGAATCAACTATGAGTGCAGAAGTTGAGTTGATTTCTACAATGGCAGAAAAGAAGCCATGGACTCGACCTCCGATTCAAATGGAATTTCAGGTTTGACTAAAATCTTGATTGCAAATTCTTTTGATAAAAATGCAAATTGCTATGTATGCTTTACTTGAGTAAACGCTTTTCCTGTTCTTGTTTCCTGAATTAAATAGATCATATGCACATCACAATAGATTAAAATTAATGGCTTGTTTTCACACTGTTTCCTGTACCATATCCAATAAGTCGGTCATGCTCAATTCAACAAATGGACCTTCAGTTTTCATATTCCATCGCAAGTGAGATAATACTGTGGCATGAAACTAAATTTTTTCCACTCAAAAAAAGGATAAAATTTCTAGATCATCCAATGGTGGAGCTTCATGAAACAAATCCAGGTTTAGAATTTTCACCATTATAATTATAAAACAGTGTTAGTTATTCTTAAAATGGAGTTTCAACTTGAATTAGGCATAGAAAGTCTATATATGAGATGTGTCTATATATTTAGGATTTCTTTTCGAGTTGCTTTAACTGTTAGATATTTCTTTTTCTTGTAATTTTTTTCTTTTTCTTGCTATTTTCTTCTTTTCTTTTTTCATTTTTTGGCAATTATCATAACCAAGTTAGCTGTACACTGCTCTGTTGAAAATTACATTGTATGGAGTTGCAATGTAAATTCATGCTGTAAGGCTTGCCCTGCCCAAGTGGAACTATTTAGTCTGCTATTAGTTTCTGGAATCACTGGTAGTTTTGCCCAGTTCTATTCCACCATCATGAGTCAGCAACATATTGCAACATTTTCGTTTGCTGATAGCAACATAATAGGTTGCTTAATGTACAAATAATGCTATTTTCTTGCCTGGACTAATTTTGGGTCTGATTTTATTTGTGTTTTTCTGTCTCTGCACGCTTGCTTAGCACATTTTAAAATTAATGTTTGAAATTTTTCTGTTTTTGTAGGTTCCTATGTTCACTGCATCAGGATTGCGAGTCCGATTTCTCAAGGTATGTTTGGAGCCAATGCAGTTTCAGATATCTTCTGTGGCTTTAGGACCTCACTAGAATTAAGTTCTCATTTCTCCAAAATTTCTGCAGGTTTGGGAGAAAAGTGGATACAACACCGTAGAGTGGGTTCGTTATATCACCAAAGCTGGTTCATATGAGATAAGATGTTAGAATTTGTGGTTGATGGTACTATTTCGGTGCCTCCTCAAGCTCTCCAACTGAACAATGTTGAGATCCCTATGCCCCTTGCGCTCTTTACTTCCCACCCTCTGTCCCTCCCTTTTTCTCTTTATAGCAAACCAATTTGTATCTGCTGTTCTCTGATTCTTTATGGTGGACAATTAGTATAATGTTTTGTAAATGTTAGATAGTTGGTTGTGTATTTTGATAATGATAATACTTTGATTATGAGGTTTTACTGTAAGTGATCTACAGATTATTGAAGTGAATCAGGCAAAGCTGGTTATTATTTCTTTAATCTTGGTTTAAATAGTCAACAAACTATAACTACTTAATTTCTAGTGCCACGCCAAGCTAGTCTCATGTTGGTGGTCTTAGCTGCTTCTCAGAAATTTCATCCCACGCTATAGATGATAAAATTTCATGATTATTGACAACGATGGGAGATAACATGGGTCTAACTGGTCCCTTAACGTAATTTCACAGCCCTACACAAGCCAATGAAACCTACATTTTGTCTGCTTAAGCAAAGGGCATGACCCAGGCCATGGGCCCAACCCATCGCATCACCATCAGGCAACCACCCTGCCCACAGTTAGCCGTTAGCCCAGAGCCCTAGGCACCACGGTAGATCTCGTGACTTACCTTTGATGATTCCATGATTCAATCCAACCAAGCTAAGTTTGTTAAATATGTTGCCAATCAACCAAACTCTTTCAACTCAATTGAATAATCTAATCTTCCCAGCAAAATTCAAACTTCTGCTATTATATCATCTTAGATAACTTGTAGCATTCGCCATATGTAAGCTGTAATTTCTAGAATTTATAAATTACTATCATAAAATTTAGTCAAAGGGCATGGTGAATTTCAAATCCTTGCATCTCTCCTCTAACATCTATAGTCATTTCAACCAACTTAACATATGCATAAAAACCCTGATAATATTGTCAGATCAACAAAGATTTCAAGGAAAGTTCCTTTTATTGTATTCATTCTGCGGCCATGCTTAGTTATCAGTTAAACGTTTAATCATCATTTAGTTGGAAAAGTAACATGCTTTCTCTTTATCGTAAGGAACATCTCAGGAAGTCTTGTTCTCCTCTTCTAATGATATGCAAAGGGCTCTCTTTTGATCCTTTTCAGAAAATGTCAGTTCGGTATGTTGTTGCAGAGTCGTGCGCCTTGGAATATTGTGATGCCCTGGTGCTTTGTATCTATTAGGGCATCTAGGAATCACTTTTTACTTGGAAAGACATAAATGAGCACTGTTGGATAACCATCAACGTATTCTAAACAATATCTTCAGTACCTGCTAAGAAACCAATGTTCTGCTTTCTCCTCTGTCCTATCTATAGGGGTGAGAGAGAGATTTTTGACAGTGCTTAGCACAACCATTTGTGCCTAAGCTCCTTGTTTCGTACAGTGCTATGTTCGGATGATCATTTCACTCGATTTTGGTGCTTCGAGAATAACATGCATGGAGGATCATAATGCTTGGTGTCAATATTAACACGGCAACTTTCATCCTAACGAACGGAAAGGGTATACAGAAGGTGTAGCATTTTAGGAAGATAATTTTAGATGGGTGGAGTCTAAGGTTTATATGGTCGTTGAAATGGTGAAGGACTCATATAAGGGAGAGGACTGAGACAGTTGGAAGTGGAATAACAGGTGTGTGTGTGGGGAGGGAGGGACGGAGGGAGAGAGGGGCAGAGAGAGAGAGCACTTCAAAACAACAAGCTCTACTGCTTGTGGATTACAAATGAGAGGTGGCCTCATTTTATAGGCTTCACCACCAACTCTTTTAACCAATATTCGAACTTTATAAGTAATAAAACTTACATGAAGATGAAGACATTGATGTTGTCCAGAATCTCTCAAACCAGTCTATTAAATCAGCTTGCAACCATTTGTAACCATAAGAGAATCAAGCTAGATGTGCTCTTCAATGTCATCTAATAGTACCTTAATTTCTTAATCCCAACTCTGAGTATACCCGATAGGAAGGATTTCATAAATTCTTGAGTGAGTTGGAGACTAAGTTCGTAGGGGATATTCTTTTATAACGTGCCTCACCCATCAAAGGCAGTATATAAACCAGTCGCAAAGACTGGAAGATGGACGTTTTCAATTTTATCAAACCATCAGATATATTTTTATCATTTTATTTGATGTTTATCTTCAGTCAAAATTTAGATCAATATAAAACATGTAAAATAAATCTCAATGCGTGTTAGTATGGGCCACATTAGGATGGATTAATCGGATAAATTTCAATATTCTCCCACTTGGCTCAACCTAATACAGGTATTTTATTTAATTATTTAAATATTTAAAATTTATCTCGATTTGATAATTAAAACTGATGTGGCCACATTTAAACTTATTTCATATGTAAGATATACATTATATATTTGATTACAAATAATCATCTATACGAGTCATGCCTATTCCTTGGTCATTTTATATCACATAGCAAATAACCGATCAGCATAAATAAAATAAACTAAACTTATTATAAAGTCGAATGTGATGACGTTATACATAGTATCAAATACATATCAATTATAAATAAGCTAATAAGTCCCATATGATTCACATTATCTCTGAAAATTCTGGGACTGAGTTCTTTCGTCAATGAATCTATAATCAGCAGCTCCGCACTAATGTATTCTACAGATAATATATTCTCCTTTATTCTTTCATGAAGAGCAAAGTATTTGATGCCAATATGCTGACAACTGCTCATACTCTTTGTATTGTTGGAGAATCATACTGCAGAATTATTGTCACAGTATATCTTAATTAGCCTGCTAATAGAGTCAACAACTCTAAGTTTTGTAATAAATTTCATAATCATATAGTTTGTGAGGAAGTCTAATAACAGATTGCATACTCTGCTTCCATAGTGAGTGTAGTGATAAGATCTTGTTTTGTACTTATCCAAGATATAATATCTCCTGCAAGTACAAAGATGTATTTGGTGGTAGACTTCTCCTATCGGTACATTCAGCAAAGTTTGAATCTGAATAGTCAGTAACTTCAAAATGATTAGACCGTTTGTATGTGAAAGTGTATTCTTTTGTACCCTATATATAACGCATGACTTTCTTTACAGTTTTTCAAAGTTTCATTCTTGGATCATGATAACACTTCAGTAACAATACAACAAAAGCAATGTCTAGACGTATACAAACCTACACATAATTTACACTCCCAACAATAAATGCATACGACAGTCATTCGCACCCTGTCATTTAATCGCTTGGCGAATGACTGTTGAATGGAGTGTATCCTGACGGTCCGGACACAATGTCTAAAAATGATATCTGATTCGTTAGCCTTCGGTGGTACTGAAGTGACATACTCACCTATTGGATTCGCCCATATGATGGGAAGGAGGCCACCTATTCATCTAAACTCGGCCCTGAATCGAACATTCTCCGGTTGGGGCCCTATGGTCATGCCCAGGAGAGGTAGATGCGTCGGATTGCCCCCTCCAACTTTCATTTTTTTATCAGAGAGAGAGAGAGAGAGAGAGAGCTATTATGAGCACGTTTTCAATAAAAAGGTACTCAAAAACCATGAAATTTATGAAAGAATAGATAGAAAGAGAAATGTGGAGTCTAGTAGGTGATAAGCAATTCCTCTGAAAATAAGATTCTATAAAATGACCATGAAGAAAAAACTATCAACTTAACACAATTTCAAAGTGCTAGATAGAAGGATATATGAGTTCCTAAAATATTTATATACACCGTATAAAATGTAAAATCAAGGAAAAAACAGATATAACCCAACCCAAGAAACTCAAACATGAGCACAGACCATATATTGGCCACAAACACACGCTAGATTAACCCACTCATTGCAAAACATTGAGCGCAAGCGAACAAGAGGCCCACGTGAAATGAACTACTAATCTGCATTGGAATAAAGATTAGTAGTTCATTTCACATTAGTTGTAGGACTCGTGTTTTAGGTGAATTGAAAACTTTGAATATGGTCATTTATTTTAACTCTTACACTGAGTCAGATTCTTTGGGTTTTGTGTTTTTGTATTGCCAAATTGCTTTTGATTTTCAGGCCTGGAGAAGTTTGCTGGAAAAGGGTATCGGGAGAAGCCTTTCGTAGAGCAAGTGGAAGTTCTTTCTAGATGCTATTTCCTAGATATGCTTGAATACAGAAAGGCCATGCACCCACTGGCTTGAGGGGACTCAGCCATGATGGTGGCTTAGATCCAGGGTAGACGATGCCTGTTGCCATTCACCTACTCATCTGCAACATCTGGAGACTTCTGTATAGGCTTTCAATGTTAGGCATGTTTATCATGGGACGAACAGCATAGTTGATTGCATCACCTCTTTTGTTGCTAACAACTCGGCATCTTTCCGTAATATTTGTTTCTGATTTGTTTTAGTTATATTCATATTGGATATATATATATATATATATATATATG